>PVJN01026143.1:0-11672 GCA_004026805.1 Lasiurus borealis
CCCGCCCCGCCTCCCGCTCCCCCCCTTGGTCCCCGCGCATCCTCCCGCCGACCCAGCTCCTCGGACCCCGGCTGGCGGCCGGTGGGTTTTATTCGCGGGGCGGCAGGGTCTGTACAATAAATAACACGGGGAGCGGGGGGTGCAGCAGGGGGTGCGGGGCCCCGATCGCGGCTGGAGGCGGGGGTGGCGCGCGGGCAGGACGCCGGCCAGACCTTTGGCGTGAATGAAGCTGCGCGGGGGGACCTGCAGGGGGCGCCCCCCGCACCCGTGGGCGGCGGGGTCCCTTCTCGCTCAGAGTTCCACGTGCGCGTCGCCGTAGGCCCGGTCCAGGGCCCACTCGGACTGCGCGGCGGCGGCGGCGGCGGCGCCCCCTTCGCGGGCCAGGCGCGCCTTCTCCTGCAGGAACAGCGCCTGCCGCGACCGGACCGGGTCCACGTTGATCCAGTTGTTGGCGATCCACTTGGTGCCGCGCGTGACCAGGCAGCCCCCGTGCAGCGAGTATTCGTCCACGTCGCCCATCCAACCTAGAAAATGGGGGAGGGGGACGGGGTGAGCCAGAGGGGCGGACCGAGAGGGAAACGAGGCCCAGACTGACCTGGGTGGACACACCCCTCTCCCCTGGCAAACATCTGGCCCCACGCACATCACCTGGGGGCGGGGGGTGTGCTCCCCACCTGTCACCAGCTAGTGCTCTGTCCACGCCACTGCACTGGCCCCCAAACCCAGCCTTCCTGCCCTGCCCAGCCCGTCCAGGGCCCTCCCCGGCCTCCTGGGGAAGGAAGGGGCTCCCAGTCCCAGCTGCAGGCTGCTAGCTAGGGCGTCAGGGTGTCCCCCGAGGGTAGAGGTAATCAATAACCCAGGAAGCTGCACCCTCAGCCACGGAGCATGGGTTTGGGGGAGGCCGTGGGGTGCAGAACTCCAGGTGTAGGACAGCCAGAAACGGGGCACCCCTGCACCCCAGGCAGCAGCAGCCAGTTCCCCCAGGAAGTGCCCCCGCGCCCGCCCCAGGCCGCCCTCACCTTGCCCGTCCGGCAGGTAGTTGTACCAGAAGACGGCCGTGCCCTGTTGGGGTCTGATGCGCAGGTTGCCCTTGTCGCAGTGCCTCCGGGTGTCCCGCAGGTCCACGTCGCCCTGCACCAGGTGCTGGGGGGCGGGGCGACAGGGAGGGCGGTCAGCGGCCCCCACCCACCGGCCAGGAGCCGAAGCCAGGTGGCCTCGGGGGTCCCCGTGTGCCCAGGGGACGGCCGGGCTCTCCTCCCAGGTCTGGAGGGCAGGACGGTGCCCCGCGCCCGCCCGCCCGGCAACCTGCCCACCCGCCTGTCCGAGCTGGCTCCTGGCTGGCTGGCGGGCCGGCTTACCGTTTCATCGAAGGTCCTGTTGTCCGCCACCGGGAAGACCGTCTCGCCGCCGCCCGTGACGTTGTTCAGGTAGAACAGCAGGGTCATGTAGCTGTAAGGAGGGGCGCTGAGTGGACCCCCCACCTTCCCCGCCTGCTGCCCCAGTTCCCGAGGGCAGGAGGGGCAGGTCAGGACCTTCTTCCCACAAACCCTTTCTGTGTCACTGAGTTTTTGGTGGCCACGGTCCCAGGCGCACTTAAATCACGGGGTCCCGGGCCAAGGCCCGCTGGGAGACGGGATCGGCACCCCAGGGTACAGCGGGAACGGCTGGGGTCCCCACCTTGCCTCCCAGCCCTGGGGGCCAGTGTCAGTGTCTGGGGTACTGCCTCCACCTGGCCACCGAGACAAGACGGCCACCCCTTTCCTGCCACTGGGTACAACCTGGGGGACAGCCGAAACCGGTGTGGCTCAGCGGACAGAGCGTCGGCCTGTGGACGGAAGGGTCCCGGGTTCGATTCCGGTCAAGGGCATGGACCTTGGTTGTGGGCACATCCCCAGTGCGGGGCGTGCAGGAGGTGGCTGATCAATGTCTCTCTCATGGATGTTTCTAGCTCTCTATACCTCTCCCTTCCTCTCTGTAAAAAGAATCAATAAAATATATATTTTTTTAAAAACCCTGGGGAACAGAGGGGTATCCCTGACAGGGCCAAACCAGGGCGGCGTGCCCGCGGGGCCGGGCTGTGCTGGTGTGGGGGGGAGAGGGGGCGTGTCTGGCCTGGCGGCCCCGGTGGAGGGAGGTACTTGCCGGCAGGAGGTCTCGAAGGGCACGGGCGTGGACTCGGGCACGGACGCGTTGACGACCAGCTTGGTGTGGGAGCAGATGGTCTCCTCGGGGTACACGGGCCCGCTGTCCAGGTGGACGTGGTAGTGGCCGCCCTCCCGGTACTGCACCACCTGCAGCGGCTCGCTGTGCTCCAGCACCTCGGCGGGCAGGCGGGTGAGGCGCTGCACCCTGGCGGGCAGCCGGCCTTCAGCGAGGCAGCCCCGTGCTAGGGGGCACCCTGACAGCCGGACAGCCGGCCGGCCGGTGTGGGCCCATGCACACCTCCCCTGGCAGCCCCTGAAGCCACCCCGGCCCGGCCCTGGCTGGTGTGGCTCAATGGATAAAGCATCCCTGGTTCGAATTCAGTCAAGGGCCCATGCCCAGGTTGAGGGCTCAGTCCCCAGTAGGGCGTGTGCAGGAGGCAGCGGATCCACGACTCTCATCATTTTCTATCTCTCTCTCCTCCCTTTCTCAAATCAATTTAAAAAAAAAAAATTTTTAAGTAAAAAAATACCCTCCCCCCCGCTGCAGAGCATGCTGTGCACAGAGATGATGATGACAGGTCGTCTCTCTGACCAGCAGAAAACACACATCCCCACCACCACCACCACCGATTCTAACCCCATGCGGTATGCCCACCGGACAGCCTCGTCCGCCTCGGCGAATGGCCGGGCTCCGATGGGTCCCCGCCCGGGCCGGACGGGCGGAACCGGACCCTGCGCTGGGCTGGCTGTCGGTTCCGGCCCCTCCTCCCCGCCCGGGCCCCGGCGGGCGCTCACCTCTGGCGGATGGCCCGCATGACCTGGTGGGCGCCCTCGCCCTGGTACAGCCACGTGTGGTGGCTGTTGCGCACGGTCTCGCTGGACTCGGCCCGGTGCCTCTGCACGTGCTTGTGGAAGTCGCCCAGGTCCATGCCCGAGAACTCCTGCAGGCTCAGCACTCCTGCGGGGGCACCGCCCACTCAGCCCACTCAGCCCCGGGGGGAGAGGGGGTCACGGGCACTGGCCCCCCACCCTGGGCGCTGGGTCCGCTGAGCTCCCTGCCTCCCATGACCTCCCCTCCCCCAGGGGGCTGGCCAGAGCCGGGTCTGTCTGCACAGGAAGTGGACTCTGCCAGGGCCTCGGGGCACTGCGCCCTGGGCCCTCCCGCCACCGGCCCCTGCAAAGTGGCCGCTGCCCAGGCCTTCACGCCGTCCATCGGGGCAGCAGGCCCGGCCCAGAGGTTTCGTTATGACCTCGGGTCCCATCCCGAGTGGGACACCCCGGTCGGTCCTGCCCACCGGCCAGAGCGCTCTCCCCGGGAAGGACACGCTCCCACCCGCAGCGCACAGGCCGGGGATCCACCCTCGGGGGGTCCTGGACCAGCAGCTCCTGTCTTTGCTCCAAAACGCCCTGCTTGACCCTCAGGAGACACTCGCTAGCCTTTGGGGGAAATGTCTCCCAGAACGGGGGACCCTCCGGGGCTGGGAGCGAGGGTCCCGCCTCAGACACCGCTGGGGGGTCATCGCCAAAGTGTGGAGGGGGGGCATGGGGGCAGCCCGGGTCTGACAGCTCCCTGCCCACAGTCAGCAAGGCTCCAGGGGCAAGAGGGGAAGGCAAGGGGGAGCTGGGGCCGAGCCTGCTGGCTGCAGAGGCAGAGGCTCCTCCAGCTGGCATTGCAGTCCCTGGGCTCTGGCTCCTCCTCCTCTGCCCTCTGCCAGCCAGCAGCCCCCCCTCCGTGTACCCCGACTCTGACCGACGAGGTGGAAAGGGTCTCCAAGAGCTGCCCTCTAGACCAGTGGTTCTCAACCTTCCTAAGGCCGCGACCCTTTAAGACAGCTCCTCATGGGGTGGTGACCCCCAACTATACAATGATTTCCGTGGCTACTTCATCACTGTCATTCTGCTGCTGTCATGAACTGTAATGTAAATATCTGATAGGCAGGATGTATTTTCATTGTTACAAATTCAACATCATTAAAGCATAGTGGTTAATCACAAAAACAATATGTAATTATATACTGTGAAATACAGTGGTACCTCGAGATACGAGTGCCGTAACATACGAGATTTTTTGAGATACGAGCTGTCGAACGAGCGATTTTTGCTTTGAAATACGAGCAACAGTTGAGAATAGGAGTCATCGCGAGATCTGCCGGCTGCACACGATCCACCAGTTTACCGAGACTTGAGCTTCTCATAGTTTCCCATGCCTCAAGGTCACGGGACGAATTAAACTCGTATCTCGAGGTACCACTGTATTTATTTCTAATGACAAATAAATGAAATGTCTTGAATCGTGGTGTCGCATGGGCAACAGTCTTCATAGGACCACAGTAAACAACGTGGCTACCCTTTGCTACACCGAGGAGCGGTGTGTTGGTTCCTAAGACCATGGGAAATAGGTGTTTTCCCATAGTCTTGGGCGACCCCTGTGAAAGGGTCGTCCGACCCCCCAAAGGGGTCGTGACCCCCAGGTTGAGAACTGCTGCTCTAGACCCAGGGGATGCGAACGCGGGCAGCCCGAGAGCTGGGCCCGGGGACCGAGGGGGAGCGGCGGGGGCTGAGCTCACCGTCTCCATCAGGGTCCGCCTTGATGGCCGAGTACATCTCCCGGACGCGCTCCGGGGTCATCCACCGCCCACTCGCCGAGCGCGTCTGTGCCAGCACCTGAAGCCAAGACGGTCCCCGTGAGGCGGCCCCAGCGACGTGGGGCTGAGGGTTCGAGGTCGGAGATTGGGGGGCGGGGGACATGGTGGGGACCCGGGACAAGCCTCAGGCCACTTGGCCGACGACAGCGGTCAGAGAGGTCCAGGGAGGCCGTCAGCAGCCACGAGGGCCACGGGGGCATCCTGTGAGGCAGGGACCCCCACCTGGCCAGCTCCTCTCTCTCAGAAGCTGGGTGGGGCCAAACCGGGGTGGCTCAGTGGATAGAGCCTCGGCCTGCGGACTGAAGGGTCCCAGGTTCCATTCCGGTCAAGGGCATGTATCTTGGTGGCAGGCACATCCCCAGTGGGGCCACACGTGCGTCACCGCCAGGGGGTCCTCCTGCTGCTCATGGGGCTCCCGGGCAGCCAGGACCCCCCCACCCCGCTCCAGAAAAGGGGAGAGGTCCCTAGGCCTGCTGATCTGAGGGAGCATCTGCTGGGGGCCAGGGCTGCACAGGACAGGTACCCCGGCCACAGAAAGCATTCTGCAGCACCCCGCCTCTCCCTCCCCGGCCCGCCCCCTCCCTCCCACGTGAGCCCCTCCCTCCCCCCCTCGCGGCCCCCCCCCTCCCTCCCCCCCCGCCCCCTCCCTCCCCCCCTCGCGGCCCCAGGCCCCACCTCGCCGAGCTGCAGGCGGCCGTCGCGGTTGCGGTCCAGCAGGTGGAAGAGCTCGCGCCGGCTGAGCTGCAGCTGGCTCAGGAACTCCTCGAACTGCTCGGTGGACAGCAGCTGGCTGCGCTGCAGCCCCTTCAGCTGCGCCAGGTGCATGATGAGCCGGCACTCGTTCTCCCGCAGGAAGCCGGGCACTTCTGCCGGGGGGAGAAGAGGGGCGAGGGGTGGCTGAGGCAGGGCCCGCAGGCGGGGCTCCAGAGCCGGGACCTCCTCTCTTTGGGGTCCCTGCACGCCCCGCCTCGGGGGGGCTCCGGTCAGAGCCTCTCACCACCACCTCTGGAAGTCTGGCCGCCCTGCAGGAGGGCGGTGTGCGGGAGGTGCAGCCTCTCTCATTTTTCAGGGCAGGGGGTCCCGGGTGGCACGCTGGAGCGGAGCTGGGCCTGGCTGACCAGCTGCCCTCGGAGGAACCAAAGGCCCGAGGCTGCACCCGAGGGCGGAGGGCGGCCGCCATGTCTTCATGATCTGTATTTTATGTGCTCAGTGGATTTCAGAGAGAGGCAGGGAGAGAGCTAGAAACTTCCAACAATGAGCCTGGCTGGCGTGGCTCAGGGGCTGAGCCTCGACCTACGAACCAGGAGGTCACGGCTCCATTCCCGGTCAGGGCCTGCGCTGGCAGCTCTTCGCTAACCACTGTGGGGGGGGCATTTGTGCCCCCCCGGTGCTGACTGGGCGGCAGGGTTCCTGGAGGAGGGAGCAGGCGCCCCTGGGACCACCCACGGCGAGCACCCTGGGTCTGCACCCCACATCTGCAAGGGCTCTGAGTGTCCAGGTAAAGCCGGGGGCAGGAGCCTCAGGCTGGGACTGGGCCCTCCTGGGGGGTGTGGAGGAGACGGGGCAGGCGCACTGGGCCCCTTTCCGCCAGAGACGCAGGGCTGGTCCTGCCCAGGCTGGCCCCGGGCTTCACAGTCCCCTCGTCCCTCTGTGGGGCGCCAGGGCCCCTCCAGCTGGCCCCGAGGCAGCAGCTCTACTGGGGACGCTGCAGACCAGGCTGGGCCCCCCAGTGCACCAGACCCCCCCACCCTACCCCTGGCTAGAAACGGGGCGTCCGCAGGCCTTTGGGGGCGAGAGGGAGGGCCCTGTCTCCCCTCCAGGAGCGCAGGCCCTCCCAGGAGCCGGAGGAGGGAGGGGGGCTGGAGGGGGAAGCAGCCTGGGTCCCGGGAGGAGCTTCGGGAGGAGAAGACAAAAGAGCCGGGTGCAGGGATGACTCAGGGAAAGGGCAGAGGTTCCGGCCAGCAGAGGAGCCAGGGTGTTGCTAGGTGACCAGGTGTCGTTGCCCGGCAACCGTGGAGGCAGTGGCCTCGCCTCACCCTGCCTCACCCTGCCTCACCCTGCCTGCGGGGCAGGGAACCGGGTCCTGAGCGCCCGCCTCCACCCCTCCCGGCAGGTCACCCGCTCCGGCCGCAGCCCTCCTGGTCTGCCTCGCTGCCCCTGGCCTCAGGGTGCTGGGGAGGCCACCCTGAGCGAGCAGGTGGGTGCCCGGCGGGCTGGGTGCCCGGCAAACCCTCCCCGGCCCATCAGCCTCCCTCCCGCGCATGCAGCTCGTCTTTAGGGGCGACTGACACAAATAAACGCAGAGGGCAGTTTGGGCAGCGGCCAGTGTGAGCACGTGAGCAGGTGGCGCCACCTCTTAGGTGCCCCGAACCCGAACCCGCAAGACCACCTGGAGGTCAGGAGCGACCTCAGAGGAGGGGAGGGAACAGCTGAGCTGCTGGAGGGAACAGCATGTGCGAAGGCCTCAAGCAGCACTATCTTGGGGTCCAAGCACCAGCTCCGAGCGAGTCTGGGGGTGGCGGGCGACGAGGTCAGAGAGGGGAGAGGGTCTGGGGGGGCCCATGAGGAATCTTGGGGACCTTTCAGGGAGGGAGAGAGGGAGGGAGGGAGGCGGCTAACCCTGCCAATGAGAAGTGAGCTAGCTCCTGGAAGGAACGCAAGTTCCCCCGAGATGACAACTCCGAACCCCACAGCCTGGGGGAGGGCCAGACCCAAGGGGAACCCCGGTCAGGCAGGTGGGCGCCGGGAACTGGGGATGGGACCCTTTTAAAAAGGTGTTTTTTTGCCGAAACCAATTTAGCTCAGTGGAGAGAGCGCCGGCCTGCGGACTGAAAGGTCCCGGGTTCGATTTCAGTCAAGGGCATGTATCCTGGTTGCGGGCACATCCCCAGTAGGGGGCGTGCAGGAGGCAGCTGATCGATGTCTCTCTCTCATCGATGTTTCTAACTCTCTATCCCTCTCCCTTCCTCTCTGTAAAAAATCAATAAAATATATATATATATATATTTTTAAAAAAGGGTGTTTTTATTGATGTCAGAGAGGAAGGGAGAGGGGGAGAGAGAAACATCCATGATGAGAGCGCAGCATGGATCGGCTGCCTCCTGCACGCTCCTCCCCCCTCCTGCTGGGGATGGAACCTGAAACCCAGGTGTGTGCCCTGGAATCGAACCTGGGAACCTTTCGGTCCGTCTGCAGCCTGATGCTCTACCCACGGAGCCAAACTGGCCGGGGGGCTGGGGCTGGGGGCCTTTCGTGGCCCAGGCCCCTCTTGCCTCGTGACCAACGTGGGAAACAGGAAATGTTCCCCCAAAGGGAGGTTCCCGGGGTCCCTCCCGGTGAAGCAATGGGGGTGGCGTCCCCTGGAACCCAGCTGGCATCCTGGGCCTTCAGGCTGGCGGGTCACAGGCGCCCAAAGCGGCAGGCAGAGCCCACGGCAGGCCGCATCCCTCCCGGGACCCCCTGCTGCTATCGGGGGACCCCAAAATGGCGGGCAGGCAGCACAGAGGACATCAAACACTGCTCCTTCCTGAGGGGGCCTCCTGCTGTGGATTCAGCCGGGACCTGCCCCTCCTGGGACAGCCCGCCCTGGGGCACCCCATCCCGCAGCCACTGAACCCTCTGCAGCCCACCGGCCGGCCTCCGGTCTCCCAGCCCCAGGGCTTTGTGGGTAAAGCCTGAGACATCCTCCACCAACAGACTCAAAGGTAAAGGCGAGTCTGGAGGAATGAATTCCGGCAGGAAGTTCTCCTAACGGCTCGGCCTCTGTGACCCCAGAGGAGGTCACCTCCGGGCACGGGGCTCCGGCTCCCCGCCATCTCTCTGGGGACCTCGGTTCAGGGTTCCGGGCTCGGCGTAGGAGGAGGAGGACTCGATGCCACAGGCTGCCTCTCGGGGCTCAGGGTCAGGGAAAGAGTCCTCAGGTTCCCGCCAACCTAACCTGGTCTGAGGGGAGTATAAGATGCGCCCCAGGCCGAAACCGGCGTGGCTCCGTGGACAGAGCGTCGGCCGGCAGACTGAGGGGTCCCGGGTTCGATTCCGGGCGGGGGCATGTGCCTTGGTGGCGGGCCCATCCCCAGTGGGGGGCGTGCAGGAGGCGGCTGGTCGATGTGTGTCTCTCTCTCATCCAGCTCTGGTGCTGGCAGCCTCGAGGTGATGGGGGAGCGTCCAGCGGCCTGGCTCACCCTGACTGCCAGCCGCCTGGCTGAGCCCTCAGCTCCTGCAGGTCTTTGCTCACATCCCGTCTTCAGGGAGGCCCACCGGCCGGTCCATGCGGTCCCTGCCCCGCGTGGAGCCCTGCCTCACCTGCCTGCTCGCCTGTCACTTCCAACACACATGTATGTATGTATTTATTTATTTATTTATAGAAAATCACGCACTGGGGGTTGGTGGGGGGAGGGGGCACCTCAGCCCAGCCTGCCACCTCTCGCAGTCCGGGACCCCTCCCTCCTTCTCGCCTGCCTGCTCACTGTCCTTCCGGCTCTGCTTGCTGCTCCTTTGTGCTTCGGAGGAGGAGGAGGAGGAAGAGGGGGAGAAGGAGTAAGAGGAGGAGGGGGAGGGAGAGGACCCGGCTCTGGCCCCTGTGCCAGCCCTGAGCCACTGACCCCCATGGAGCAGCTCCAGCATGGACCGTCTGCCCCCTGGTGGTCAGTGGGCATCATGGCGGCTGGTCCTGCAGCCAGCTATTGTGGTGTCCAGCCAATTTGCCTAAATCAGGGTTTTCTGCAGGGTTAGCTCACTTCTTCTTCTTTTTTTAAAATATATTTTATTGACTTTTCACCGAGAGGAAGGGAGAGGGACAGAAAGTCAGAAATCGATGAGAGAGAGACATCGATCAGCCACCTCCTGCACGCCCCCCACTGGGGATGTGCCCGCCACCCAGGTCCATGCCCTTGACCGGAATCGAACCCGGGACCCCTCCCCAGTCCGCAGGCCGACGCTCTCTCCACGGAGCCACACCGGTCCCGGCTTAGCTCACTTCTGGTCTGTCTCACTTTGAATGTCAGCTTCAGGATGCTGGGGGGCGGGGGGCGGGGTGGGGGTGTCCTATTCCGTTCAGCGCTGTGTGTCTGGCCCCTAAGCCGGTGCTGGGCACGGGCGTGCACACGGTGCAGCGGTAACAACAGAACAGCAGCCACCACCACCGGTCAGGGCCCCGTCAGAGGTCGGCCATCCCCAGCCTGGTCCCCCCCCCCCCCAAACAGCACGCAGTGACTCCTCCTCAGCATCCCTCTCCCGCCCTCTGCTCGGGGTGAGGCAGGCAGGAGCTCAGAGGTTCTGCTGGGTCCCCAGCCCCCTCCTTACACCTCCCTCCTCCCTCCCTCCCCGGTGCCGGCGGCGGGGGCAGCCGGTCTGCTCCTGAGCGGGTCTGAGGCTGGGCCGGGGCGTGGGGCTGACCGGGGGAGTCCCCGAGGGCTGTCTGTCGGCCTCATCTCTCACTCTGCACCCTGAGAAGGGGCGTGCCCCCCCACCTCATGCACAGGCTGTAAGGATGAGGCCCCCGGGGCCCAGCGCCACCCGTGAGCCGCAAGGGAGCTGGGTGCTGCCTCCGAGCGAGCCGCTGGCCAGGCCGTGCCTGCTGGGCCCGGGCACCAGCCTGCGGCCGCGCGGAGAGCTGAGCGCGGGGAGCAGAGGCGGGAGGGAGGCTCCTGGGGGGGCGGGGAGGGCGGTGCGGGTCACCCCTTCGTCCACAGTGGGCCTCCGGCCTGTTTCTCATCCCCCCACGGGCCCGGGGCAGCTGGTGGCTTATCGCTCCCTCCCCGCCCTCCCCGCCCGGGTGACAGAGTGTGACAGCTGACCGAGAGGGGGGGTCCACCCTGCCCGGCCTGGGAGGAGGGAGCATCAGCTGCGGGGAGCGGGGGTCAGGGCGGCCAGGGCGGGAAGGTCACCCCCAGGACGGAGTGGGGGGGCGGGGGGAGGAGGAGGGATGCTTTTCTGGGGGAAACCAAGAGCTGGGGGAACAAAAAAAGGGGGGGAAGGGGGAGCGCCTGGAAGCAGCCATTTTCAAAACAAAGTCACGTGGCCAACAGGGGCCTCTCTGGCAGCCCCCGGCCCTTCTGGAGGCAGAGAGGGAGGAGGAGGAGGAGGAGCAGGAGAAAGAGGAGGAGAAAGAGGAGGAAGAAGAAGAGGAGGGGGAGCAGGAGGAGGGGGAGCAGGAGCAGGAGGAGGGGGAGCAGGAGGAGGAGGAGGAGGCGGTACCCCGCGCACTCACCAAACAGCAGCGGCTTGAGGCTGAGGGTGCGGACGAGGTGGTCCCGGCCGTCCACCAGCTGCACCTTCTGCTCGTGTCCCACCTGCGGGGAGGGCACGGCGGGCAGCGCGGGCGCCAGGCCGGAGGGGACAGGCCAGGCCGGGGATGGGGGACAGGCCAAGCCGGGGATGGGGGGACAGGCCAGGCCGGGGATGGGGGGACAGGCCAGGCCGGGGATGGAGGGGACAGGCCAGGCCGGGGATGGGGGACAGGCCAGGCCGGGGATGGGGGACAGGCATAGGGGGGTGTCCCCTGCAGGGAGCAGCGCAGCGGGAGGCCCCGGCCTGGGCCCCGGGCGCGCGGCGCGGGCCTCACCTTGATGCCCTCGAGCCGGGCGAGCGGCGGCAGCGCGGGCGGGGGCGGCGGGCCGGGGGCGCGGGGCGGCGGGGGCGCCTCGGGCCGCTGCCCCCCATCACCATCCCCGCTCCCCCCATCCCCGTCCCCGCCGCCCTCGCTGTAGTGCACGAAGAGCAGCAGCGCCAGCACGTTGCCCAGGTACAGGTGCACCAGCACCATCAGCACCAGGAAGTAGGCGCGCGAGCAGATGCCGCGGGGCTTGCACAGCGGCCGCGCCGCGTCCTCGCCGCCCCCGGGGCCCCCGGCCGCCGCCGCCCACGGCCCGCCGCCCGCCTCAGG
>PVJN01026143.1:11772-29421 GCA_004026805.1 Lasiurus borealis
CTCCTCCTCTTCTTCCTCCTCCTCCTCCTCTTCCCCCTCCTCCTCCTCCTCTTCTTCTTCCTCCTCTTCCTCCTCTTCCTCCTCCTCCCTCTCCTTCTCCTCCTCCTACCCCTCCTCCTCCTTGGGGAGAACAGGATCTGTGTTTTCTCACGCCCGGGAGCGTGGAGGCGGCCAGGAGGAGGCCAGGCCGCACGCTGACTCAGGGCTGCGCCAGCCGTGCACGCGTGACGGGGCAGGACCCAGGGGTGCGGGCGCCCACCCTCGCCCGGGGCAGGAGAAGGTCTCGCCGCCTCGGAGGTGCGCTCTGGGGCCGGCCCGGACCTCCCCTGCAGGCGTCAGGCCCCAGGAAGAAGGTGCCAGATGTGCGGGTTGCAGAGACCCCGGGGATGCAGGGCAGGGGAGGTTGGGGGGGGGAGAGACCCGGCCAGGGGTGGTCAGAGGTCCTTCTCTTGGACGAGCCTGCACCAGCGAGGCCCGATCCCCCCCAAGGTCACCCCAGGACGCAGCAGGGGCCCCTGCCTCCAGGTTCGGCTCGGAGGAGGACAGGGCCTGTCCGGCGCTGAGACACTCAGCACGGCCTGCGGTCACTCCACAGCTGGGGGTGGCCAGGGTGTCTGGCTGGGCGTTCTGCTCCCCGCTCTCCAGATCTGGGGTATCCTGGGGCGGAGAGGCACGTGCCCCAGGTCACCCCCCCGTCAGGAAGTCCCACTGGTGGTCACCCCGTTCCCCCCACTTCTCCCCCAGAAAGTAGACTCTGCGTTTTCCCGTCGTCACCGTTTCACCGAGGATGGTGGCATGGTTTCCTGGTGTCCCTGCGAGAGCTCTGAGACCTTTTGCTCTTTAACCTTTTGTCTGTTTTGTTCATCCTCACTGAGGACATTTTTTTCATGGATTTTTAAAAGTGGAAGGAGGGGAGAGACAGAGAGGAAACATCCATGTGAGAGAGACATGGATTGGCTGCCTGCCCCTCCACACCAGCCAGGACGCAGGCCAGGGAGCCACACTCTAACCACTGAGCCAGACTGGCTAAGGCTCTGCTTTAGCCTTTTATTTATTTTTTTAATATTTAATTTTATTGATTTTTACGGAGAGGAAGGGAGGATAGAGAGTTAGAAACATCGATGAGAGAGAGACATCGATCAGCTGCCTCTTGCACGCCCCCTACTGAGGATGTGCTCGCAACCAAGATACATGCCCCTGACCGGAATCGAACCCGGGACCCTTCAATCCACAGGCCAATGCTCTACCCCTCTGAGCCACACCGGTTAGGGCTATTTTTTATTTTTTTTAAAATATATTTTAAGCCGAGACCGGTTTGGCTAAGTGGATAGAGCGTCAGCTTGCGGACTGGAAGGTCCCAGGTTCGATTCCGGTCGAGGGCATGTGCCTTGCTTGCGGGCACATCTCCACTGTGGGGCGTGGAGGAGGCGGCTGATTGATGTCTCTCTCTCTCATCGATGTTTCTGACTCTCTATCCCTCTCCCTTCCTCTCTGTAAAAAAATCAATAAAAAATATATTAAAAAAAAAAAGACACTGTCTTATTTGGGGGGAAACAGGATATCCCCTGTTGATGTCCAAATCTCTCGGGGGGGGGGGACGTTGGCAGGCAGTCCCACACCCGTCACCCCGTCACTGCCCGTCACCTCTGGGTGCTATGTTGTCACAAAACGGTCTTCCCTCCAAAAAAAACACAAAAAACAAAAAAACGGTTCCCCCCCCCCAAAAAAAAACACAAAAAACAAAAAAAACAGTCTTCCCGGTTTCTCACACGGACAGGGCCCTTTCCTCCAGGCGAGCCGTGGAACTCAGGCTGCAGGGAGGCCTGGCTGGTGCGTGCTTGCTCGGTGCGGCAGTGAGACGGGCTCATGGGGCCGGGATTGGTTAACAGCCCCGGTCCACGCCGGGCCCAGTGCTACTGCAGAGCCGTCCAGGGCAATGCCTGCAGGACCCCGGGGCCACGTGGAGAAGTCCCGCCCCTAGACTCCTATCTCCTCTTTTTTAAATATATATATATATATATATATATATTTTTTTTTAATTTAAGTATATTTCTTTATTGATTTCAGAAAGGAAGGGAGAGGTAGAGAGAGAGAGAGAAACATCCATGATGAGAGAGAATCATGGATGGGCTGCCTCCTGCACGCCCCCCACACTGGGGATCGAGCCTGCAACCCGGGCCTGTGCCCTTGGCCGGAATCTAACCCGGGACCCTTCCGTCCACAGGCTGACGCTCTCTATCCACTGAGCCAAGCCGGCTAGGGCTTTTAAATATATTTTATTGATTTTTTTTTCTTTTACAGAGAGGAAGGGAGAGGGAGAGTCAGAAACATCCATCAGCTGCTTCTTGCACGCCCCCCTACTGGGGATGTGCCCGACGCCCAGGTCCCTGCCCTTGAACGGAATCGAACCTGGGACCTTTCAGTCCGCAGGCCGACGCTCTGTCCACTGAGCCACACCGGTCTCGGCTGGGACCCACCTTTCCAGGGACCTTGGACCCGCCCTCCCCCACACACACTTGCCTCTGGCTCAGGGGTGAGGGCCCGGGGCTCAGTTCTCCTTCCAGAGAGGGCAGGCGGGGGGCAGCGGGGACCGAGGACCCCACGACAGACCCGTGAGGGGGACCCGGCATGGGGTCTGCAGCTGCCGCACCGGGCGGCCTCTCCTTCGGATCCTGGTGATGGTGGAACGGCTTATTGCAGAGAGGCCTGGGCTCAGTGTGTATGTGGCCAAGGTCCCCCTCGCTGTCCAGGGCGAGCGGGAGACGCCTGCAGCCACCAGGGGTCAGTGCTGGCCACCGCGGGGCAGTCCGTGCGAGGACCGGGCCGGGCAGAGGCAGGAGGGAGGGCTGCCCCTGGCCCGGCTGTGACCCCAGCGTCCCGGCCCTCGCCCAGTCCTGGGGACACAGCCCGCCGTGCCCACTGCCCTCGGCTGCAAAGCCCAGGCCGGGACAGGAGGGCCGTTCCCAGGGGCGCCCCGGAAAGGCTGTGAGTGCCAAGCGGCTTGGGGGCCCTGGGCTGGCCTCAGCGCGGTCACCGTGGGCGGCAGACCCCCGAGGCCACCTCCCCGGGTGCTGGCAGCCCCCCCCAGTCTGTCCGGTTCCTGGAGAAGCCGCCGTGGGGGCCGTGGCCAGCAGCTGCTCAGTGCTCCTCCCAGTGCTCCGTGCGTCTGGCTGGGCCGACAGGCGCCCTCACTCTCCCCAGCGGCTCCGACACCGGGTGTCCAGGTGGGAGCCCTCCGTCCCCGGGAGGGCTCTCCTCGCACCCGGGCCAGCGGGGTGCCTGCAGGGTTTGGGGGACCCTGCCAGCAGCTGGGCCATGGTGGGGACGCCCCATTTCACATTGAGGGTTCACTCTTCATGAGGCCAGCCCGGCGGGGCAGGAGGGCCAGGGGCTGGCACCCCCCCCCGCCCGCCGTGGAGGGTCCGGCTGCAGGTCAGCGGCAGGTGCTGTTTACTGCAGAGAGCCCGCCTCTGCCTGCGGCGGCCGGGGCCTGGCACGCCGGGTCGGCAGGGGCCGCCGGTCGCCGGGGGAGGAGGCGGGGTCACTGGTGCGCGGGGACGGTGACCAGGGCCTCCTCCGGGGGCCTCGCGATGTCCACGTTCTGCAGGGACACGGACGGACCTTCACCCGCGGGGACCCCTGTGTGCGGCCCCTCTGCCAGCCCTCCCTCTCCCCTTTCCCCCCACCTCATCCCCTCCCCTCTCCCCACCAGCGGCCCCGAGGTACCTTCGGCCTCTCCCGGTGCGTGTTCACTGCCCCCACGTTCAGGAAGATGGACTCCACCTTACAACCTGCCGAAGAGGGCAGAGCACGTCCGTCCTGAGGGCGTGGGAGCCAGGGGTGGGGGGCCCAGCCTCACCCTGGGAGCCCGCCGGCCCTGCTCGTCGGCGCCACGCCCAGCACAGCCCGGCCCCGAGGCCCCCGCCCGCCCGCAGGCGGCAGGAGGGCAGCAGGAGGGCACAGGCCCAGCCCCGCGGGGAGCCACTGGCCGGCTCCGTCCTCAGGCCCAGCACCCCCACCCCCATCTCCCCCGTCTCCCCGCCGGCTGAGCGGTGCCCGGGGCAGCGGGACCAGCACCCTCCGTGGTGCCACCAGCTGCCCCCCGTCCTGTCTCAGCCCCGGGCAGAGGGGGGCTCGAACCCTCGCCGCCCGGAACCCGGGAGAGCCTGGTCCGGGGTCCCCGGCGGGGGGACAGGCTCTGTGGCTCCCCAGCCCTTCCTGCCGGCGGGCGGGTGGGTGGCGGCAGGGGGAGAGGAAGGAGGGCCGGGGGGGTTGCTGGGCCGCAGAAACGGGACGAACGAGCGCAGACGCCACGGGGGAGGGGCCAGAGCCGGCGGGCGGGCCTTACCGTAGGCCACGGGCGTCAGCTTCAGCACCGTGTGCAGCGGGCACTTGAGGTAGGGCAGCTGCTCTGTGGGCACAGACCGGGTCACGGCCCGCTCGCTCGCTCCCTCTCCCTCTCCCTCTCTCTCTCCCCCCGCCCCCCGCCCCCGGGCAGCCCGCACCTGCCGCCTTGTCCAGGAAGTAGGCCAGGAGGCAGCGCATCACCGCCTGGTGCCCGATGACCAGCACGTTCTCCTGCCGCTCCAGCTCCATGATGACCGGCTCCAGCCGCTGCACCAGGTCCTCGTAGGACTGCGGGGGGGCGGGGGGGTCTCAGGGGGGAGGAGCCACCGGGGGGCGGGCGGGGCACCCCTCCCCACGCCCAGGGCGGCCGCTGGGCGCTGAGGCCTGCCCACCCCGGACGGACAGACAGACAGGGACATGTCACCGTGAGAGGGACAGGGCCCGTGAGGAGGGGTGTCTGGGAAAGGGATCCCCCCTCCCGCCCTGGAGGTGTGTGTGTGGGAGGAGGGAACCGGGCCCCGAACCCACCTACCTACCTCCCCCTTGGGGTAGCGGTACCGGTACTTGTCCTGGTCCCGCAGGGCGAACTCCAGTGGGTAGTGGCCCTGGATCTCCTCGTAGGTCATCTCCTCGCAGACGCCCTGGTTGGGGGTTGGAGGGGAGGAAGGCATCGGCTCCCGGTTAGGACAACGGTTCTCAACCTTCCTAAGGCTGCGGCCCTTTAAGACAGCTCCTCATGGGGTGGTGACCCCCAACCATAAAATTATTCCCATTGCCACTTCATCACTCTGTCGTGAGCTTGATCCCCAGTGGGAGGCGTGCAGGAGGCAGCCAATGCTCTCTCCCCATTGGTGTTTCTCTCTCTGCTTTTCCCTCCTCTCTGACACCCATAAAAATATATTAAAATACACACACACACACACCTGAGCCAAAACTGGTTTGGCTCAGTGGATAGAGCGTCAGTCTGTGGACTGAAGGGTCCCGGGTTCCATTCCGGTCAAGGGCATGTAACTTGGTTGCGGGCACATCCCCAGTAGGGGGTGTGCAGGAGGCGGCTGATGGATATCTCTCTCTCATGGATGTTTCTAACTCTCTATCCCTCTCCCTTCCTCTCTGTGAAAAATCAATAAAATATATTTAAAAAAACACACACAAAAAAACAAAAACACACACACACACTCGAAACAGCCGAGCCAGGGTGGGGGGCAGGGCCTACCGCGTCGATCTCGTTGAGGACCTTCCACTGCTCGTAGGGCACGCCCAGCGCCTCGGCCGTCTGGATGGTGCGCTTCATCTGGCTGGTCCACACCTTGAGGTCCTTGATGTTCTGGTCCCGGATGAACTGGGCCAGGCTCCTGGCGAACTGGGGGCACCGGCAGCTCAGCCCCGGCCCCAGGGACCCGGGACTCGGCCCCCCGCGGCACCCACACCCTCAGGGGCTGCTGTCCGGTGCGTCCGGCCCAGCTCCTGCCCCACCACCCCGAGGCTGCAGCCTCCCATCCCCCCGGCTCAGGCCTCAGTCTCCCCCAGGGACCTGGGACCCGGCCCAGCACGGCTGACCGTGGGGGCTCCGGCCTCCCCCACGGGACGGCGCAGGGGGAGCCAGATTTCCAGGCGTCTGCGGGTGCTGGAGACCTTCCCCCGGGACCGGAACGTTCTAGACTGAAGGAAGGTCCTCCCTCCCGCTGACGGCATGTTTGCTACGCGCCGGGGCCCAGCACACGTGTGTGCACACGCACACACACAGGCATGCACACTGACCTCCCGGCCCCGGGGTGACAGGCCGGGGTCCCCCCCGATGCGGCCCTTGAGGTTGAACTCGCTCTCGCCGTGCCGGCAGAGGTAGATGGAGCGCGGCGTGACGTGGATGTTCATGAGGTAGTACACGATGCGGCTCTGGATGTGGTCGGCCACGCGGTTCACCACGTAGCTCTGCCCCACGTCCATGATCTTGATGTAGGACAGGTCCCTGTGCGGGGAGGCGGGGGCTGTGGGGGCCGGCTCGGCACAGCCTGCTGCCGGGGGCGGTGGGGAACCCGCCTCTCTCTGACACCAGGCCTGACCCCGCCTCTCTCTCTGACCCCCCCTCTGACCCCAGGCCCAACCCCGCCTCTCTCTCTGATCCCAGGCCTGACAGCTGGTCTGCAGGTGACGGGGCGCCGGGGCCCCCAGACAGGTGTGCCAGGCCCGGCTGGCATGGCTCAGGGATTGAGCATTGGCCTAGGAACCAGGAGGTCAGGGTTCGACTCCAGGCAAAGGGCAGGTGCCGGATGCAGGCTGAACCCCCAGGTGGGGGGGTGCAGGGCAGGAGGCAGCCGGCCGGTGATTCTCTCTCCTGGATGTTTCTCTCCATGTCTGCCCTCCGCCCCCTCGGACAGGCCCCGAGGGAGGTCGGCCGCCTCAGGCCCCTGAAAGCCACGTCCGGAGCGAGGCGGTGGCGTCCCTGAGGGTCCCCAGTCCCCGCGCCAGCCCCGCCCTCCCGCCCGCCTCTGGGCCCAATGCCTGCCTGGAGGGGAGCAGACCCGTCCTTTCCCGCATGGACCCGGGAGCTGGGAGCCGGGGGCCGCTGGCCATCGCTCCTCCGCCATCTGCCGGCCCAGCCAGCCCCATGGGCCTCTCCCCCTGAGCTCCGCCCACCTGTCCAGCTCCTCGTCCAGCGGCTCGTAGGAGCTCTCGTAGCACTCGATGCGCCGCAGGAAGTCGGCCGCCGCCTCCTCGCTGTCGCGGTCCACGTAGTCCGGGCTGCCCAGCTTCACTTGCTGCCGGGGTGGGGGGGGCACAGAGCGTGTGGGTGTCAGCCGAGGCCACGCTGCCTGGGGCGCTGGGGGCGCTGAGGAGGGGGCTGGGGCCCAGGGGCGCTGGGGCACTGGGGGGCGCTGGGGGCACGGGGGGAAGGGAGGGGGCTGGGGCTGGTCCCACCAGGTAGGCGCATTGGCTCCTGGGCCGGGTCCCCACGCTGGGGCACCCTGAGGTCGGAGCCCTCATCTCTGCGGGACGGGGCGGGGGAGGGGAGACCCGAGGCCCCTCCCCCCTGAGCCAGCTCCTCGCACCCAGGCACTCCCCCCTGGAGGAAGGAGGGGATGGGGACGAGGAGCCAAGTCTCTTTCTTTTCTTTTCTTTTTTTTTTAAAAATATATTTCATTGATTTTTCACAGAGAGGAAGGGAGAGGAACAGAGAGCCAAAAACATCAATCAGAGAGAGACATCAATCAGCTGCCTCCTGCCCGCCCCCTACTGGGGATGTGCCTGAGAGCAAGGTACATGCCCTTGACCGGAATTGAACCCGGGACCTTTCAGTCCACAAGCCAACGCTCTATCTACTGAGCCACACCGGTTTTGGCCAAATCTTCTTTCTCTAAGTGTAAAAGACACCCCCACCTGCCTGGCCGGCTGGGGCGGCTCCCTGGTTGAGCCTCAACCTTCCAACCAGGAGGTGGTGGTTCGGGCTCAGGCAGGGGCCGGGCTGTGGGCTGGATCCCCGTGGGGGGCATGCAGGAGGCAGCCGATGTACGGTTCCCTCCCCTCATGGATGTCTCTCTCTCCCTCTCCCTTCCTCTCAGGAACCAATGAAAACAGGTTTTTACAAATGGGTCGCCCAGGGACGGGCGCTTCTCTCGGTGCCCAGAGACTGCGGGGGGGGGGGGCAGCATGAATGCCCCCAGGCCCCCAGGCCCCCCAACATGAGAGGCCCCGGCTGGGGTGGGGTGGGTGCCAGGCTCCCTGCTGTCTCCCGCCCCCGCCCCGAGGTCAGAAAGACCCAGTACAGCCCGGGCACAGGCCCGCGCGGGGGAGAGGGACCCCACGGCCGGGAGGGTCGGGCACGCACCACGATGTTGGCCGCGATGACCTCGGGATCCACGCAGATGGACTCCACGAAGAAGGTCTGCCGCCGGGAGCCGGACCGAGCGGGCCGGAGCGAGCGAGGGAGGGAGGTGGAGAGAGAGGGAGGGAGGGAGGGAGGGACCGGGTCACCGGGGCTCGGGGCCGGCCCCACACAGCGCCCTCCCCGCCCAGGGCCCCCCAGAAGCCCAGGCCCCGGCCCCCCCCTTCCAGGGCCTGAAGGACCGGGGCCTCACCCAGGCCGCCCCCACCCAGACCGGCTCTAGGAAGGACCCCCAGCTGGTGAGGGAAGCAGCCCCGCCCCCCAGCACTCCCCCCCACCCCGGGGCCGCCCTGTCTGGTGCCCGGGCCCATCGGGAGCCGGGAAGGGGCCGGAGGTCCACCGTGCACAGCCCCGCCGGGACGCGAGCCTCCAGCTCTCACCTTGTAGCCGTTCTGCTCCCCGAAGTTAAAGATGGTCGCCCTCCGCTCTCGCGTGGTGTTGGTGGCGTCGAAGACCTAGGACCACAGCCGGTTAAGATGCCTTTGGAGGGTGAGGCCACCGGATCCCCGCCGGCGGCTGCTACCTCCACCCCAAACCGAACCGCCCTGCCCCGGGCGCTGGCAGGGGTGCTCAGGGCCGCACCCTCCTCGAGGGGAGACACTCAGCGGCTGCTCTGCCGGCAGTGGGGTTTGTATCACATCTGACCCCCGGGACACCCCCAGAACTAGTCACACCTGGAAAACTGGACCCTGTGGTCCTCCCCTCCACTCTGAGACACAGCAAAAGGCGGGGAGGGGGGGGAGGGAGGGGGAGGGAGAGAGGGGAGAGAGGGGGAGAGGGAAGAGAGGGAACAGGAGGAAAGAAGGGAGGGGAGAAGGAGGGGAGTGGAGGGGAAGGGAGGGGAAGGGAGAGAGGAGAGGGGGAGGGGAGAGAGGGGGAAGGGGAGAGATCCCTCCGGCCCTGGGGCCGAGGAGCAGCACTCAGAGAGGATCTCGGGGGGCAAAGGCAGCCACAGCCCAGCCCCTCCCGGCCCCTCCCCCCGGGCCCTGGCACCCTTCTGCCTCCACCCCCCACCTTCCCTCCAGAGCAGCAGTTCTCAACCTGTGGGTCCGCGACCCCTTTGGGGAGTCGAACGACCCTTTCACAGGGGTCGCCTAAGACCATGGGAAAATGCAGATATTTACATCACGATGCATCACAGCAGCAACATTTCATGGCTGGGGGTCACCACCCCATGAGGAGCTGTATGCAAGGGTCGCGGCCTTAGGGAGGTGGAGAACCACTGCTCCCGAGGCCCCAGGAGCAGCAGGGGCGGGTGCGGGTGTGTGTGGGCTCCCACGCGTCCCCCCGAGGTCGCACTCACCGCCACGTGCCCGCCCTCCTCGCTGAGGAACCGCCGGACGTCGCGGAGCGCGGCCAGAGCACACTGCCTTGGGAGGAGACGCGGGTCAGCTGGGTGAGCATGGCGGCACAGGGACCGGGGCGCAGGCTACGCCGGGTGTGTGTGTTGGGGGGGGGGGGCTGGAGACTGACAGGCGCCAGAGAAGCCCCAGAACCACGAGAGCTGGTGAGGCGTGGGGGCGGGGGGGAGATGGTGCCGGGAGGGTGCAGCCCGAGGCCTGGGAGTCCCACACCGCGCCTTCCCCCGCCCCAGCCTGGTCCCTCCTCCCTCTGGCTGCCGGCTGTCTGTCTGTCCTTCTTTCTTAAAATAGGATTGATTTCAGCTGGAACTGGTGTGGCTCTGTGGATAGAGCGTCTGCCTGCGGACTGAAGGGTCCCAGGTTTGATTCCGGTCAAGGGCATGTACCTTGGTTTCGGGCACATCCCCAGTAGGGTGTGTGCAGGAGGCAGCTGATTGATGTCTCTCTCTCATCGATGTTTCTAACTATCCCTCTCCCTTCCTCTCTGTGAAAAATCAATAAAATATGTTTTTAAAAAATATGACTGATTTCAGAGAGGAAGAAACATCCGGGATGAGAGAGAACCCTGGAGCAGCTGCCTCCTGCACGCCCCCTCCTGGGGACGGATGGCACAACCCGGGCGTGTGCCCTTGGTGGGAATCAAACCCAGGACCCTGCGGTCCACAGGCCAGCGCTCTGTCCACGGAGCTACACCGGCGGGGGCTGGCTGCTGCCCGCTTCCCCGGGAACCAGTCCACACCGGAGAGGTCCTGAGCTCCGGAGCCGTCTGGCCAACCCGGGCCGGGAGAGGCTGAGGAGCCTGGCCCGGCCTGTCCGTCAGGAGCGCGGCCCGGGGCTCCAGCTGCTGCTGGCGGGGGGGCCGGGCCCTGAGCCGGTCACCGTGGGAACTGAGCTGACTCTCTATGGGGACGGAGAGCACGGAATTGTGAGACGTCACGGTGTCTGAGGAAACAAACACCGGGTCCCCCCCGCAAACCCTCGGGTGTGGCGGCTGAAAAGGCACAGGTCCGACTGGATGCACACACGTGTGCACGGGGTAGGTGTGCACGCACCAACACGCGTGAGTGCGGGGAGGTGTCTGCATGTGTGTGTAACACAGGAGCTGCACGTGTCCACGCCGTCCGTGTACGCGGCCCGGGGTCACCGGCCCCCGATACTCCCTGGGCCTGCACCCCCTCCGCTTCCTCCCTGCCTGAGGCCGTCCCCACGGAGGGGACCTGACCTCCCGGCTCAGCCTGCTCCCTGAGGCCCTGTCCTCCCCTCCTCCCCTTCCCCTGGACGTCCCAGTCACCGCCAGGCCAGCACCAAGACACCACCCTCCCCCCCATCACACCCCAAACACCCCAACACCCGCCTGAGAGGCCGAGGGACCAGCCCGCACAGCCCGCAGGCAGGCAGGCACAGCTCTGTCCTCCCCAGCCCCCGGCTCCACAGGCTCCCGGGCCCTCTGTTCACAGGCACTTGTGTGCACACACACACACACACACACACGCACGCACGCACGCGAGCGCGCGCCCGCACACATGCACAAGCAGGCGCACGCGCACATGCACACACACGAGCACACACAAAAGCAGGCATGTGCACACGCATGCACACATGCACGCACACACCCAAACATGCAAACACACGCGCGCAGGAACACACACGAACATGCAAACACACACAAACACACACACGTGTGCGCACGCACTCACTTCCGGATGCGCAGGCCCTCCTCGTTGTCGGGAAGGAAGAACTCGAACGACCTGTACGTTTTCACCACGTCCCGGCGGTACTGGCCCACGTTGAACTCTGGGGGCGAGAGAGGCCGGTTTCCCACGGCTGCAGCCCTCCCCCTCCCCCCCAGCCCTGCTCCCTCCTCCCTCCCAGCGGTCCAGCCCCCCCTCACCCCTCCCCGCCTCAGCCCCAGGCCCCCGGGGAGCCAGCCGGGCCTCACCCCGCGTGGGCACGCCGATCCAGTTCAGGTAGCGGGTCAGCTTCTTGGAGATGTAGGTCTTGCCGCGGGCGGGCAGCCCCACCATGACGATGAGCGTGGGGCAGTTGGTCATGCACACTGGAAGGGGGCGCGGGGTCAGACCGGGCTGGCGGCGGGGGTAGAGGGGAGGAGGCGGCCAGGGCCGGCCTCACACCGGACAGCCCTGAGCCGTCTCCCGCCACCACCGCCCCGGCACGCCGCCCCGGAGTCCCGCCTCGTCCCCAACATGTGCCTCCGTGCTGTGCCGTGCAGGCCGGCCTGAGCTAGAGGCAGCGCCCGCCTCAGACGCCAAACTCCGAGAACACCCCCCGCCGTGCCCACGGCGGCAGGCAGGGGTCCCCTCTTTTTTTTTTTTTAATATATTTTATTGATTTTTCACAGAGAAGAAGGGAGAGTGATAGAGAGCTAGAAACATCGATGAGAGAGAGACATCGATCAGCTGCCTCCTGCACGCCCCCCACTGGGGATGTGCCCACAACCAACATACATGCCCTTGCTGGAATCGAACCTGGGACCTTTCAGTCCGCAGCCCAACACTCTATCCACTGAGCAACACTGGCTTCGGCAGGGGTCACCTCCTGACCACCCTCCACCTCACCCCGCCTGGCCTCTGCCGCGCTCACGGACGCGGGCCCCGTACCCGTGGGGACACGCGTGATTTAACGTGGTTTTGTTCTCTTGCTGAGCTGTCTCCTGTCTGATCCTCACCCAGCCTGGGCCTTAGGCTGGCTCCGCCCCCACCCACCCCCGGGGCCAGCCTGAGCCCCAGCAGCTGCCGGGGACCCTGCCAGCCTGACCTGCTGGGCACCGCCAGATACAGAGCCAAACCTGCCACGCCCGGCGCCCCGGGTGGGCCGTCCCAGGGCAGAGCCGGGACCCACAGCATCAGCCCTGCCTGCCACCCAGGGCCGTGTCTGCTGCGCCTTCCCGCTCACAGACCCAGTGGCCAGCGCTCCTTCCCCGGGACTCTCCATCCGGCCGCCCGCCCAGGAGCCTGATCCCCATGCAGCGCCCGGGGCAGAGTGGGCGAGCTCCGAGGCCAGCTGGGTGCCGGGCCGGGCTCGGAGTGGGCGCTCACAGGTGAGGGGCGGGAGGAAGGAGGGAAGCATCTCGAACCCGACAGGGTGGACCCCGTGATGCCTGCGCCCCTGTCCTGTCTGACACCCCCCCCCCATCAGTGTGCCCAGCAGAGAAGCTGCGAAGACTGGAGGGGACTCAGCCCCCCGCCCCGGCCCCCGGAAAGACGACAAACCATAGAACGCCGGCCTCCTGGGACCCAGCACAGCTTTCTGCTGGCCCCGCCTCGGAAGCCCCAGGAGCTGGGCCAGTGCCGGAAGCCAACCATGGTCTCACTCATAGAAAGACGTGAACAGGAGGCCAGAAGGCTGGTCAACTTAATTGCTCTGAAAGGTCAGAGCTCATCACTCACTGTTTGATTGAAACATTGTTGGCTGAAGCAGCCTCTACTGTTTGCTTCATGTAAACCTGTGTTCTTGTAATTTCCTGCCTAAAGGTCATGGGTGTCTCCCATAGTCGTAATAAAAGGGAGAAAAAGGCCAGAGCAAGGGTTAGTCCTTTCCACTAGAGCAGTGGGTCTCGACCCCTTTGGAGGTCAAACAACCCTTTCACAGGGGTTGCCTAAGACCATGGGAAAATGCAGATATTGACATCACGATGCATCACAGCAGCAACATGTCATGGTTGGGGGTCACCACCCCATGAGGAACTGTTTGCAAGGGTCAAGGCCTTAGGAAGGTGGAGAACCGCTGCACTAGAGGAAGGCTCCCACCTGGTCCCCCAATATCGCCAAATTAATGCTTTTCTAGCCTCTTCATTTTTGTGCGGCCTCCTCCAGAACCCAAACCCTGAACCGGGAACCCTGAACCACATGGGATGTGGAAAGGGGCTCCCACAGGCCAGGCGCACTCGCAGCAATGGACAGACAGATGGACAGACAGACGGCCCGGTGCAGGAGCCGCCAGGCCCTTCCCGAGCCTGCATGCCTGAGCCAGACACTGCAGGGCCCCCCTCTCCTCCCAAAGGCTGTGGTGCTGGGGCCCAGGGCCAGCCCAGCCTGGGGGCAGGGGTCAGAGAGGCCTGGGTCCTGTCGTGGATGGTCTTCAGGAAACACGTTGTTACTGATTTCCCAGGAGGAGGGAGAGGGTGAGAGAGAGAAACATCCGTGAGGAGGGAGAATCGTGGACCGGCTGCCTCCCGCACGCCCCCCACGGGGGATCCAGCCCGCTGCCCGGGCCTGTGCCGGGACCGGGAATCACACTGTGACCTCCTGGTTCATAGAGGTCAAGGCTCCACCCCTGAGCCACGCTGGGTGGGGCCGGGCGGGGTCCCCTGTTAACTGTCTAGCGCTGCCTCCAGGCGAGAGCCCTCAGGGAGCAGCGCCTCTGCCTGAGGACACGGCCGCACCTCAGCACCGAGGCCCCTGGGAGCCGGGGTGCGAGGCCCCTCTGTCAGCAGGCAGGCCCTGGGGTCCATAGGTGCCAGGCCAGTGTGACTAACGGGGAGCCCCAGGGGCAGGAGGAGGGCACCCCGAAACAGGGAGCCAGATGAGGGACCTGCCCAAACCGGTGTGGCTCAGTGGATAGAGCGTCGGCCTGCGGACTGAAAGGTCCCGGGTTCGATGCCGGTCAAGGACACATACCTTGGTGGCGGGCACATCCCCAGTAGGGGGCGTGCAGAGGCAGCTGATGGATGTTTCTCTCTCCATGTTTCTAACTCTCTACCCTCTCCCTTCCTCTCTGTAAAAAATCAGTAAAATACATATATATATTAAAAAAAAAAATGAGGAACGGGGCGGCAGATCCTCCGCTGACCAGGGGAGAGAAAGAAACAGGTTGGGCAAGGCCGTGTCCCAGGGCCATGGCGAGGCCGCGCCGTTTGCACAATTCGGCAACCGCAGGGCAGGGCATGGCTACCACGAAAGGGGGAGGGGGCAGGGACCTGCTCCTTTGAGGAGGCCTGCCCCCTGCCCCGTGCCCCCCTTCACTGCCCCTGGAGGTCCTCCTCGGCCTCAGGACCAGGGTCCAGCGTGCCCTCTGCACGCCCCCGGGTGTTGGCGGCAGCCCCAACCTGCACAGTCAGCGGGCGGGCGGGCTAGCGAGAGCCAGGGTAATACGTTACCTATCGCCCGTCCTCAAGATAAGCTCCCGAGGAAACGGCCCCGAAGGAAACCAAAGTCCAAGCGTCTCCAGGCAGCTCTGCCTCAGCAGCAAAACACGGAGGCCCGCCCCCCGCCGCGTGGGACACGGAGCAGATGGAGGGGGGTGCGGGGAGACTGGGGGTGAGGGGGTGGTCTGGGCCTTGGCGGCTGAGGACACCGCAGGTGCGGAAGGAAATGTGAAGACACGCGGCTCAGCTTCCTTTTCCTGTGAGATTTGCTCAAGACCCCAGGAGGCCGTGCCCCGGCTGGTGTGGACAGAGCATCAGCTTGGGGACTGAAGGGTCCCGGATTCGATTCCAGCCAAGGGCACAGGCCTGAGGTTGCAGGCTCAATTCCCAGTGCGAGGGGCATGCAGGAGGCAGCCAATCAAGGACTCTCTCTCATCATGGATGTTTCTATCTCTCCCTCTCCTTCTCCCTTCCTCTCTGAAATCAATAAAGAAATATATTAAAAAAAAAAAAAAAAAGAGCATGTATCTCTGTTGCGGGCTCTTCCCGGCCGCGCCCTGGTGGGGGTTCGTGCAGGAGGCAACCCGTCGATGTGTTTCTCTCCCACGGATGTTTCTCTCCGTCTCCCCCTCTCTCTTCCGCTCTGAAAATCGCCGGGAAGACACCCTCGGGTGAGGAGAGGAAGAAGGAATGGATGTCGGGACACAGATGAAGTCTGTCATTAAAAACAGGCTGGGGCCTGCGGACTGAAGGGTCCCGGGTTCGATTCCAGTCAAGGGCACGTACATTGGTTGCTGGCACATCCTCAGGAGGGGGCGTGCAGGAGGCGGCTGATCAATGTCTCTCTCATTGATGTTTCTAACTTTCTATCCCTCTCCCTTTATCTCTGTGAAAAATCAACAAAATATATTTTTATTGATGTCAGAGAGGAAGGGGGAGGGAGCGAGAGAGAGTCACGGGTTGGCTGCCTCCCGCACACCCCACCCTGGGGCTGGAGCCCACAACGGGCGGGTGCCCTGACCGGGAATGGAACCGTGACCCGGTGCAAAGGTCGACGCGCAACCACTGAGCCACGCTGGCCGGCTGGGCCCCAGCTGCATACCAGGGGCTGAAAGACCCAGGCCAGTCCCCCTCCCTGCCCCGAGGCTGCCGGCCCCTCCCCTCTGGACAGGGTGTGTGTGGCGAGGGTGTGGGGGGTTCTCTCAGAATGGCTGCCTCCATCCCCGACGCTGGGGGAGCGACCAGGGGGGTGAAATCACCAGCGTCCAGCTACCCCTCCCGGAGCGCCTGCTCCTCCCGCAGCTCCTCCGGCAGCTCCTCCGGCAGCCGGCGAGCAGGCGGGGAACTGCGCCGTCCACTGGGGAATGACCCCGGGGCCCGGAGGAGGCGTCCCTGCCCAAGGCCACGCCGTGGCCGAGCCCTGAGGCGGCTGAGCGTCCCTGCCTCCGAGGCCCAGCTCCTCCTCCTCCTCCAGGGGCAGAAGCGGCCCTCACCCAGACCCCCCGGGGCAAGGGGCCTGGGCCTCCACCCCTGCAGTAAGTCAGTGTGGGAGCGGGCGTGACCGGAGCACCCGGAGGACACGGTGAATGCATCCGGGGGGCCCAGGACTGAAGGCGGGACCCCAGGCTCCGGGCCCCCCACCAGGGCTGCTTCGGTCACGGCCTCAGCCCTGGCCTCCCCCTGCCAGGACCCACAGTGGGCTGGCTCAGACCCCGTGGGCTGGCCACCAAGCCGGCCCAGCACGGCCCACCCTGCCTCCCCGATCCCGGCCGAGCAGAGGTCGGGGTGGGGGGGAGGCAGGGAGACCCCCGCACTCCGCCCAGCCTCCTGCTCGCCAGGCCCACGTCTCTGCACCAGGAGCTGGACTAGCTGTGCTCTGAGGTCCGAACGCCCTCATTCCGTGCCAACGGGCTAATTCTCCGTCCCTTCTCTTCCCCTCGGTAGCCAAGAGGCTGCAGGCTCGTTTAAGGACCAGTGGGAGGTCAAGGTCGTGGATGAGACAGCCCCCCAAGACCCAGGAAAGCCCCTGCCCAATGCCATACATTGCAGCGTGTCTCCCTTAGGTTTCACCCCGCAAGTTCACCGTTTTCACCCAGGGCACCCCCGAGACTGGAGCCCGCCTGGCACAGCGCCCTCCCGGTCCCTCATCAGGCCCAGCCCGCCCTTCCCTGAACCCCCCACCCCCAGAACTTGGCCTTTAGGTGAAGAGGTGGGTGATTAGGCCCCAGGGCGCCCCGCCCTTCCTCCCCGGGGGCCTCTGAGAGCTCAGAGAGGCCAAGCATTTCCTGCAGAGCCAGGCCAGCTCTGCCCGGGGGCTGACCAGCAGCAGAGAGGACACAGGGCAGGGGCTCCAGGTCCCCCCTCTTTGGCCTGAGCGGTGGGGGGACCCAGGAGGGTGCAGGGACTGGAGGCGGCCAGACCTGGTCCCCAGGAACCGACACTTCCCCCTACAGACCGGCCTCCGCCTCGGGCTCTGCCATCTGGTGGGTCCCGCTCCCCTGCCACCCGCCTGGCAGCCTCAGCCCCGCCTGGTGCCCCGCCCCTCTCCACCGGCGACCACTGCCCAGGCCGCCCCCCATCCGTCCCCCCGCGACCCCCGCGGGCCCCGCCTCACCGCGGCGCTGGCAGGCGTGCAGGGCCGGCCGCCCGTTGCTGTACGGCATCCAGATCTTCTTCAGCGGGTTCTGCGTGAGCTCCCGCGGGGATGCCATCCCGGAGACCCGAGCAGCCCGACTGCGCGGCTCCGAGCCCGGCAGCCCCGCCCCTCGCCCCGCCCCTCGCCCCTCTTGCAAGCTGCGGTGACGCACGTCCAACGCCCGAGGCCCCGCCCCGGACGCCGAAGCCCCGCCCCCTCACCGACGGAGGGCGTGGTCTGTCTCGGACCACGCATGCGCGATTCGTCCACCGGCGGGCTCGGCCCCGCCCCCTGCAGGCCCGCCCTCCCTGCCGGGATC
>PVJN01026144.1:0-29421 GCA_004026805.1 Lasiurus borealis
TGCTCTGTGGTGTGTTTAACAAATCTTTAACCATGTCCCAAAGTATTATTCATAATTTAGTCTGAAACACTTAGCAATTTCATAAAGTTTTGCATTCTGGCTCTGAAGTGAACCTTTAGAACAGAACTGAAATGTTAAATGTGTTTTATGTAAGTAGAAGTGATGTGAATTCATATATTACTAAACGTTTTTATATGTTTTTCCATTTAACCATTAATACTTTCTTCTTGCATGGTCATTAATTTTTGTTGTAGCCAATAGATACAAAGCCCTTCCTGCTCACTTGCAATGAAGCTGACAGATATCATAGAATAAAAAATAGAAGAAGCTTTAATCTATATCTATTCAGTGCCCTGGAATGGCTAAATGTTACTGTTAATAATGTTGCAGGGGTAGAACTCAGAATGTGGAGGAAATTGCTATTACTGCTTGCTAGCTAGGCAAGCTCTCCCATACTCCTTGGAGGGATAAATTATTTTAGGGGAGAGGGTAAAAAAAAGCCATCATGAAGTCATGTGTCTATCAAGCAGCCACTGAGATGATTCTTCCCCTCCTTCCCTTGCCCTTGTTTCTCTTTCTACCACGTTATTTTCCTTCTCAGTCAGATTCCTCACCAACTTCACATTGTTTACTCCCCTCCTCACCCAGCTTCTTTTCCTGAAGTGTTGACTGTTAGCAGATCGAGCCCCTCTGTCTGGACATGCCTGCTCCTTGCAGACAAGTTGACTGAAAGGAGTAGGAGTAATGAGAAGTGTGACTGAGATCCATCCTATGGTTCTGTATCCATCTACTGCACAGCTTGCTTCTCATGCTCTAATTTACAATCTTAAATTAGAAACCATGTCATGTTTGTCTCTGTGGATAAAAATTAAGGTAAAAATAAATATTTGAAAGCTTTTTTTATAGAATTATACACAAGTTTATGAAAACCCTTTTGTCTACTAGCAGGTGGTAGATTTAACTTAGTATATTTGCTTTCTACTGCTGCATAACTTATATTTATTATGGGTAAGAAGTCTTGGTCTGTTTTCATGGGTAAGGAGTGTGGCCTTGCTTAGCTGGGTCCTCTGTTTAAGATCTCACAAGGATACAGTCAAGGTTGTTATCTGTGGCTTGGGTTCTCTTCCAAGTTCACGTGGTGGTTGGCAGAATTAATTTCCTTGTGATTGTAGGAATGAGATCCTTAGCTTTTAAAAACTCTTTCCCAGCCCATTGGAAATAAATGACATACTCTTGGCTTCTTAATGGCGATCAAGGGGGCATTTCTCTGGCTTTTTCCATCTCTGACCTCCAGACTTTCTTTTAATGACTCATCTGAAAAAGCCAGGCTCACCTAAGAAAATCTCCTTCTTGATCAACCAAAAGTGAACTGATTAAGTATTTTAATTATACCTGCAAAAGGCATTCATCTATGCCAAATACAATGAGAATGGAACCCCATCACCTTTGTATGTTCTATTGGTCAGATACAAGTTATAGGTTCCATCCACATTCAAGCCCACATCAATCTATAAGGGTTCGGGTCTTTAGAAGTAATTTTAGAATCCTTCCAACCACAAGTAGGAATCAACAAGTTTAATAATTCTCTTATTTTCTTTCCTAGCCACCCCTGTAGTAATGGCATCTTTCAAAAAAAAAGGCCTTATAAATTATATCTACCTTTCATATCACCAAGAATGATTCCAATGTCAATTTTCATAATCACTCCAACTATTCTCAAATCTATTTTACTCACTCAATTCTGAAGATATTTTTTGCCTGAGCACCACTCAAGCTGTGCACTTTGCCTTGTCCTAATCCTCATCACCAAGCTGAAATGAGAACTGAATCAAAAGCCTTAAATGCAACTATCCCTTCTTTTACCTCAGACTCTTATCAATCATGCTCATGTCCTCATTAACATCTACTCTTTAACTGCAGAGAGGAAAGGCCCCATGACTGTTCACTGTCTTCCAGATTATTAGCTGTCTCTTGACTCTCATCGGACTTATTTCCCTAACTTCTCTAAAATACTTAGTTTATAACCTCAACCACATTCTCACTAACATCCTCAATTACCTTGAAACTCAGTATTTCCACATTCCCTTCCCTTCATAACCTGAGCATTATATACTCTTCAAACCCTTAGGTTGTTTAGCACTGGTGGAAAAAAGCAACCAAATGTGTCTTTTTAAGTCATTACACGCTCAGTAGGCAGGGCCCTTAATTACCTTACAGTTTTAACTTTTATTTGTTCTCTCTCCCTCTCCTCTCAGTGACTGTCTTTAAACCTCCTCTCCAAATTATATGTCTTTTCATCTAAGTGAGCATCCTATGTTTCACACAGAAATCTGAAACCTTCAGGAAGAAACATCCCGAACTTTTGACCACCAACAAAATGTATCTTTAATTGTATTTATTCCTTGCCATGTCCCTTAAGATAATCTACTATCCTCTTTCTTTTCAATTTTGTCAACTTACCTCCCTTTTTTAATATTTGCCTTTTTCATATGACTCTTATCTACCAAATGAGAATACAACACAACCCCTTCTTTTCCTGTTACCATAGCTCTAGTCATTCATTGAACCTATATAAATAACACCCTAATTGGTCTTCTTGTGTCTATGATTGTTATAACACTGCATAAACTAAAATATCATTATGGCATTTCCTAAAGACCTTCAATAATCCCCATTGGGTTCTAAAACAAAAGTACTTTTTAGCTTTGTAAAGAGCCCCTGCCAAATACATGTCTGCATTTAATGCTCTAGTATTATCTCCTGTCCTTTTAAATTCTAGTACTACTGAACAACATCTTTCAGCTTAAATTTTGTGAGATGGCAGTATTTACTCAAAATATGTGTTGCTCTTCCTTTTGAGAGCATACTTCCCTGCTTCATGATGCTGTTTGATCATATAATTTTCTTCAGCCAATAGAAATATCTGTGATGGTGACAATTTCCACTTCAAACCAGAATCTTTAAAAGCTATTGAATCATGTAACTATTCAGTCCTTTCCCCTCTGCCATTAGTCAGGCATGCTATAGACAGGACGATTCCTCTAACTTGGTTCCCAAAATAAAGAGTGTGTAAAATGAAGCCACAGCCAATTAACAATGAACATTAATGTAAGTGAGAAACTTTCATTAAAATGTGTGAGGATGTTTATTATTGTAATATAATCTAGGAAAATCTAACATGAAAATTGTTGCCTCCATAAAAACAATAGAACTAAAATATGTAGCTTTGACTTCTAAGACACATAGTGAGGATTGGTAAATTGAAGAAACATATTTTTATCACTATTCTTCCAGCATCCAATTTGTAAAACCATCCCTTGTAATGGTTCAGAAGGTAAATAATGCGCCTAGTAAACCTGTGGCTTTAGGAAAATGAAAATGAAATAAAAGAAGACTGAAAATATGATTGCTTTTGGCACTATTTGACAAAGTACTGAAGGAAAATGAGCTCAGAAATGAACTAATCAGTTGACAAAGAATTAAAGGAATACAGAAAATGCAAAAATTATGAGACTTGCAGAGTTTGTAGATGCAATTGCCATTTCTAACTTGTAATATATAAAATCTAGAATGTCCATAGATACCAAAGGCCAATTAAAAAGCCGAATGCACAGTCTAAATTTAGGGTACTACCAACAAAGTTTCTGTTAAAAACTCTGAATTGATAGAGAATGTAGTTAATCTGGAGCCCCAAAGATTTTATGGGTAGGAAGCAGACTTAGAATGCTTGTGAGCCTCTTAACAAGGACACATTTCTCCAGTGTCACTTGAAATTGTAGCCACTGAAGACAAAGAGAAGATAGACCCACAAAGAATGGGGTCAAGGTTATAGAGGAGCTATTTCTAGGTTGCAGAATTTGAGTAAAAGTAAGAAAAATTCAAGATCTCCATTCTAAGAACTCCTTACTCATATTATTTAAAACTTAACTCAATCTAGAAAGTTTTCTTTAAACACCCAAGCTTGGAGAGAAGTTCCTAGAGGCTACTTTTAAGCCTACAAAATGATATGAAAATTGTCAGGTATGCAAAGACAGAAAAAAATCATAGTACTCATCCCAAATAACACTGTGCCTGTGAGAGCTTTGTGATATGGCAACTGGCTGGGCTGAACTACATTTTCCAGAATTTGCTTTTTTGTATATTTCCTGTTAGGGTAGGCCACCTAGGAGCTTCTTGGTGATTTCAGAGAGCAGAAGAGAAGTAGTGGCCATTTTGTAGCTTACATACATTTCTAATCTGCTGACTGACTTTGCTGGCATGAACCAGCAGCTGGGTCTGGAATTGGTTTTCCTTCCCCCAGATCTTCCCTCAGCTTCTTTGACTCCTGCATCAGATATGAGTGTGGGGTATGTGTGTGTACCTTTGTGATGAGGGGTCCTGACTTCTATAAGATACCTTCATCACCAAGGTAAGAGAAGTAAGAACAAATATGGGGTTCAGTATGTTCTCCTGGGAGTCCATTTCTCTATATTTATAGAATCAATCTGCTTGCGATCTTCTCTTACGAATGTGTCCTATGGACTTCAAGTTCCACATCAGATGCAGAGACAGCATTCTTATAAAGACTCAACTTCTTAACCTGCTTCCAAATTGTGTTACCCAATCCCCTAAAACACACATACACATATTATAGAGATACAAGGCATTGCTTCTACTAGTTCTGCTTCTCTGGTTGAAGCCTGACTAATACAGTACCTGGAAAATAGCCACTTATTTGTCAACTTTACTTGAAAGTTTAAAAGGCAATTCAAATTCAATCTTTATGGTTCATCCAAACTTAGTATTCTCAGTGAATAGCTCTACATTCATCTTATTCATCCAGTTATAGAACTTAAAAACAAACAAACAGATGTCTTTCTTGAAATTTCCTTTTCTTTTGGTCTTCATATGTAATCTACAATGAAATCCTCTGAGCTATACCTTTTAATTATCTCTCATGTTTCTACCATTCTCCATATCTGGGATCAGCAACTTGGCCTAAGTTACTATTATATCTTGAGTGGACTACCTCAAAAGCCACATAATTCTTCTACTTGTACAAATTATACTAGTCTTCAATCAGTTCCCTATTTTGCAATATAATGATGTTTTCTAAAAACAAGTATGCTCATATTGACCTCTGCTTAACGCACTACTTAATAAAACATTTGTGGGCTCCTTCTTATGCACCTTTCCATCTACAGCTTCATTTTGTTTTACTCTCCCCTCCTTTTCAATTCTTTGAATAGTTCACACTCCAACTAATAAACCCAGGGCCATTATACATGCTATTTTATCTGTCTATATGCAACTCTACCCTCCACAACCAAATCAACTTGTATTCCTCCTTCGAAAATCTGATCCAATATCAAACTTTGAAAAAAGCGAGAAATGCACATTACTGTTCCCCAATACAGGTTGATATTATAAAATTATTAATACAAAAACTTCAATTAAGCACGTCTCTTGAATTTAAATTCAGATAATTCAGTTGGATTCTTGGATATACAGTCAATTAAATTTCTCTCTTAGATTTAAATTCAGATGTGCACATAACTCTCCTAATATTTAGCCATTGTTGAGAGAAACCAAGATGGCAGCATAGGTGAACACCTAAACTGCAGCCTTGCACAACAATTTCAAAACTGCAGCTAAAAGACAGAACAGACATCATCCAGAACCACAGAAAAGCTGGCTGAGTGGAAATTCTACAACTTGAAGGAAAGAGAGGGGCTCAGAGGAGCTGCAAAAAGCTGAGGTACAGAGATACGTGCATGGAGAGGACAGGCGGTAGAGTGCCTGGCTGGCTTCCTCTATCAGGAGGGAGATGGAAACTCCCGACTACACTAAACCCCAGTTCTGACTGCACTGAACCCCAGTTCCAGGCAAGACTCAGATGAGGGAAGTCCGGACTGGCGGGAAAAGGGAGGAGTGCATGGAAACTCAAGGGAGCCACGAAAGGCAGAGGGCTAGAGGCACATGCGTGTGAGTGCACACAGAGAGGACTAACTAGTGATTGTGCCTCTGGCTTTTTCTAGTGGGAAGAAGACCAAACCTTCCAACTGCACTTAACTCCAGTTCCAACTGCACTAAACCCCAGTTTTGGGTAAGACCCTGGAGACCTAGACTCATATGGGTCCCTAGAGCATACGGAAAAGTAGGGGAGCTACAAAAGGCAGAGGTTTGGAAGTGCACATGGGAGTGTGTGCAGTGAGGGCTGCAGCAATTACCATGGAACACTGAGACCCAGGGCCCTCATAGGGCAGGGCTGATGAGAAACCAAGGCTGTCTGAACAGCCCTGAGACTCCGCTCCATCTAAGCCAAACACAGAGGCTTTTGTAATTTTGCAAGTCTTGTCTCATACTGGTGTTTCCAGCACAGAAGTTCTCCCATTGTAGACACAGTTGATTCTCACAGCCAATTGGCTTGAAGGTCAATTCCCTGCAGAGATACCAACAACAATTAATAGTTAACTATAACAAAGCTGTATGCACAGTCCACAAAGGGGTTCACCAAGAGTGTCCACCTCAGGTAATTGGGAAGGTGAAGCTACTGGGTCATATAGAACACATAGCATACAAAGCTATTCTACCAACTCAGGGAAGCATAAAAAATGAAGAGACAAAGAAACAGATCACAAACAAAAGAAATGGAGGAAAACAAATGAGTGGATATAGAGCTCAAAACCATGTTTATAAGTTAATTTTCAAGAATTTCCTAGAAAAGGTTGATAAATTCATTGAGACCCAAGAGGAGATGAAAAAGGACCAACTAGAAATTAAACATACACTGACTGAAATAAAAAAATATTATACAGAGACCTAATAGCAGACTAGAAGAATGCAAGAATCAAGTCAAAGATTTGAAATACAAAGAAGCAGAAAACACTCCACTGGAAAAACAAAAAGAAAAAAGAATACAATAATGTAAAGATAGTGCAAGGAGCCTCAGCTTTATGGGGGTGCCAAAAGAAGATAGAGAGCAAGATAGTGAAAACCTATTTGAAGAAATAATGACTGAAAACTTCCCCCACCTGGTAAAAGAAATAGACTTACAAGTCCAGGAAGCACACAGATCCCCAAACAAAAGGAATCCAAAAAAGACTACACCAAGACACATCATAATTAAAATGCCAAGAGCAAAAGACAAAGAGAGAATATTAAAAGCAGCTAGAGAAAAATAGTTAATTACCTACAAGGGACCACCCATAAGATTGTCAGCTGATTTCTCAACAGAAACTATGCAGGCCAGATGGGAGTGGAAAGAAATATTCAAAGTGATGAACAGCAAGAACGTACAACTAAATCTACTCTACCCAGCAAAGCTATCATTCAGAATTAAAGGTCAGATAAAAAGCTTCACAGATAAGAAAAAGCTAAAGAAGTTCATCACTGCCAAACCAGTATTATATGAAATGCTGAAGGGTATTCTTTAAGAAGAGGGTGAAGAAAAACTTAAAGATAAAAATTATAAATAACAAAGTGACAACAAAAACATATCTATCAACAAGTGAATCTAAATATCAGGTGAATAAAAAAATCTGATGAACAGAATAAGCTGGTTAATATAATAGAATCATGGGCATAGAAAGGGAGTGGACTGACAATTCTTAGGGGGGAAAGGGTAAAGGGGTGCAGGAAGAGACTGGACAAAAATACACCTATGGATGAGGACAATGTGGGGGGAGGTAAGGGTAGAGGGTGGGATGGGAACTGGGTGGAGGTGAGCTATGGGGGTAAAAAAGAGGATCAATTGTAATAATCTGAACAATATAGATTAAAAAATAAATAAATAAATATAACATTTTTGTTTTGAATAAAAATAAAATTTATCCATTGTTTATTATGGTACTCTCATACACAAACTTTTTGAGGAAGAAAATTTATAAATTAAGCTTAGAGGTAAAACCACATACCAAGTTACATGTATAGTACTTTTACATGAACTAAGGGTTGATGATTTGTATTTTTCTAAACTTCTGTAAACTCTTTGAGGGCAGGAAATTTATTTTATTGTTCATTTCTGAGATTGAAAGTATTTTGTACATTGTTTTATGCATGATAGATGTTCAATTAATGTTTGGTTTACAAAGTTTATTTCTATTATAATATTTTCATAGTCCATATTTGTTTGTATTTGCTTTCTTGTTCATTTGTTTCCTACCATAAACAGAAGGCAAGTCCCATGAAAGAAGAAATATTGTCTACTTTTTTTACAACTATCGCATTACTTTCTTGAACAGCATTTTGTACTTAACAGATATTTGTTAAATAATAAATAAGTAAACAAAAAAAACATATGTAAATATATCTGGCATTTAGTAGGGGTTCAATAAAATTAAAAAAAATATAAGTAGGAGCTCAATAAAATTTTGTGATATGTAAAAGTTCAAAGTAAGGAAAATTAATTTTCTTTCAAATCAGCTTCTCTTCCCATTTATAAAGAAAAAAAAGTTCTATTTAAGAAGAATGTATATTAGGAACTCTGAAACATCCATCAGAAAAGTTTCTTAGACATTGCTATTTCTCTGCAATAGCAATTTCTTTTATTACCCAATGCAGCATAAAAAAAGTCTTGCTGAATGACACAAAGCATCATCCAAATCACAGAGAGTGTCTTAGAAGGTAGGTTTAGGCATACCCTAATATGATTACATTGTTTTGAAGTTTCATTACTTTTTCATCTGAATGCATATAAAACCTAGAATATTAATGCAATGAAGACTGACAGTTGATGCCCCACCTCCTCCCCGCCAGAGTCCGCACCAAGTTGCTGATAAACCTGCGCTATGATAACTCCTAATCCCAATCACTTGTAGGTGTCGTGTCCGTAATCAGGATTTGCAAGTGATGGAGCATGAAGTGTTCTCTGGTCATTGTTATTCAACTCCATCACTTAACCACTGCCTGAGATTTTAAATGGGATGTCTCATCTATCAAACCTCCCCTTTCTCACTTGGTATCTGGATGATCAACAAAGCATGTAAAATCAGCACTTTATTTGGTCCTTGAGAGGGTGCTGCTTTTGACATGACGAGAGCTCTTCCTTTCCCTCTCACTCCACATGACAGTTTATAGCCCGGTCTGCATCTGACTTTTGCCAATATTTTCCCTGATATAATGAGGCCCCCCGGGGTTGAAAGGTGAAAAGGGTTTCCTTTTTTGATGTTTTTGCCGGAGTACTTGGTGGAATATTTAATACCAGTTCTATTCCTCTGATGCATATGACAACATAATATTCTCTGATTGCATCTGTTATGTCTTTGTACAAGAAGGAAAAACATTTTTTTACAGAAAGACTACGAAATTATATGCATTACAACTAAATATTCAGGTATTAAAAATAGGCTTTTCTGCTTATTAGGGAAAAGAAGAAACTGGAAACTGTTTCAGTTTTTATTTGGTATTTTATCTACCATGGGCCTTAAGGAGCTAGAGTGTGTGGTTTTACAGGTGCTTTAAAATACATATCTAATGGTTATTTGAAAGGAATACTTCGAAATGGGGATGCAAAAGTTCCTTCAAATAAACAATGAATAAATCCATGTTAGATCATTTTTAGTGCTATTAAGGGGAAAGTTAAAAGGTGATTGAATTGCCTTTTCTTTTAAACCAGCATCTGTTTTGCCTTTCATCACTTTTATCCATCCATAGATGACTAGAGCTGTTCCCAATCCAGGTAGTATTTAGACAAGGGCATTTTGTGAGTATATGAGACTGTGACTGCATATGTGTCCAAATTTGACCATTTGCATGACAAGGGTAGGAGCTTTTGCAGAATGCCAGGCACTCCATAGCCACTAAGTAAGTACAAAATAAATGCAACTGAAAGTGGCTCTCAGTCGTTAAAAAAATAAAAGCATTTATTAAACATCCAACTCTCTTTCCAATGCAGTATAATTCATATCCTTTACCCTTGCTTGTAAAGGATCCATCATTTCCAGTAAGTAATAATGGCACAGGTCTGCTGATTTGTGGCAATGGACACATAAATAAATATGTAGTTTTTGTTTTATAGAAAGATGGTTTCGTGTTCATGAGATATGTCTTCAAAATAACCCCCTTTTGCCCAATTTTTCTTGTGGGAAGACAAATGGCAGCACTCATTTCTAGATTCCGAAGTCAAAAATGTCATTACTCTAAAGGTGGCTATTCCAGATGGAAATGAAATATTCTATTTTGGCCTCACTACATGATCTTAATCAACAAGCCCAGTTAAGGTCCACACTGCTGCCCACCAATGTACCTACATTTTGCATTTGATTATACAAAAAAATCTATTAACTTGTATTTTTGAATAAATACACACACACACACACACACACACACACACACAATGAAAATAATAGCATTAGAAATATCTACCTTCTCACTAACTTTGTTACTGAGGTCATTCTCAGCTTCAGAGTGACACAGAACAATACACTTGAGAAGAAAGAAATATGATTTTGCTATTTGTATCCTCTTGGTCCTGGCAGAGCTTATCAGTAAGAGTACATAGAGAGCCCTATACACATTTCTATTGGCTTAAGTGAAGCTTTAGGATAGAAATAAGATACAGAAAAAAATATAAAGTGACAAGTTTTACAAGTAATAATTAAAATCATGTTTTTTTTTTGAGTATGTGATGGATAAAAACATTAATTAATATTCTCAAAAAAAGTGAGGGACAATAACTTTACTCATCTTCACTCAGTTTCTTCATCTTTCTTGGCCATAACTGAAAAGTGATTAAATAGAAAATTAAGAGCTTTCACACTCAAAATCAATAATTAACTCTGTTCTACATTTCACTTGAAGTAATTGGAAAATTATTGTACTCATCATAGCCAGACTATATCTATGATATCTCTATATCAAACCCTAATATGCAAATAGACCAAATGGCAGAACAATTGAACAATCCAACAACTGGTCGCTATAACGTGTGGTGACCACCAGGGAGCATGTGCGGAACATGGCGGGCATCAGTAGCAGGCGGCAGAACATGTAACATGGCGGGCATTGGCTGTGGTGGGATGGTGAAGCAGGTGAGTGGGGGCACCAGACCAACGCGGATCACTGGTCGCTGTCATCAGAGCGAGCTTCTGGTGGTTACTGAAAATTCTTTGCTCCCACGTGTCATGGTCTCGTGGGGCACTTGCACCTGCAGCGGGCACCAGCCCCCTTGGACCTGCAGCCAGTGCCAGAGCTACTGCTCACACCTGCTATAGGTGCTAGCCTCAATTGCTCTGTTCCATCAGCAGGTGTGAGTGAGGCCTGTGCCTTCAGTGCATGGGAATAATGGGGGTAGAAGCGGGGCTGCCAGCAGACAGGGAACCAGGGATTGTGGTGGGAGGGGTGGGCAAGGGCATGGAGGATGGACTGAGACCAGTCCCTGTGCCTACCTCAGCCTTGAGGCCCACAGTTCCTTTCAAGTTGCATGAATTCGTGCACTGGGCCCCTAGTCTAAATTAAGATCTATGTCATGTATAAAAGCCCTCAATGTTTTCCTTTTTGCATCAAAACTAAAAGTACAAGATTATTTGCATAATATATACTTCTACTAAGATCTACTTCTTGACTGATAACTTTGCTTTTTTAAAAAAGATAGATTTTATTGATTTTTTACAGAGAGGAAGGGAGAAAGATAGAAAGTCAGAAACATCGATGAGAGAGAGAGATCGATCAGCTGCCTCCTGCACTCCCCACAGTGGAGATGTGCCCGCAAGCAAGGTACATGCCCCTGACCGGAACTGAACCTGGGACCTTTCAGTCTGCAAGCTGATGCTCTATCCACTGAGCCAAACCGGTCTTGGCTGCTTTTTGAAATAAGTACAAAGATTGAGGTTCAAGCCTCAAGTTTTCATGTCCCCCACGATGTGTAGGCTCAAATAATACAATAAAATAAACTCAGTATGTCTTTGGTGCTGTCTTTCCTTCTGGGGTCGGGCATGAGATATTTACCCTCTCACCTAGGCTCACCCATTCTATAATGAGGTCCTCACTTTAGCTGTCAGACTGATATAATGACAAGGGAATACAAGAATCATGGACTTTTAGAGCCAGAGAGAAGTTAGAGATTATCAGGCCACTAATTTTCAGGTTATCAAGGTCTAGAGAGATGATGACATCTAGTAGCAGAGTCAAGATGAGATGCTATGTCTCCTGGCTCCAGGACCGGGGTGGCATCTCTTTAATCACACAGTCATGTTTGTCCCAGCATGATAGTGAAGCTAACTGCTCCTACAAATTTTACCAAGGCAAATGCTTTTTAGTACTAGGCTGCATTCTAGTCCAGACTACAGCTCTGTCAAGCACATCTGTATTGGTGTCCAGAATGTTAAACAACCCACTTTCTGCTAATAAACTTTGAACTGCCCATCTGCTGTTATTTCATTTACTCAATCAATATATAATAAATGTCTACCAGAGAGTGTACTAGGTACAGGCCATAAATGAATAAATTGTACATTTCTGCTCTGAGATAAGTCAGAAGAAGAAAAGGACAGAAGATGCTGTAGAAAAGATTGGAACCAAGGTGGTAAGGAATTAGAATAATTCATGTCTGATGGAATCTGTTTTTTTTGTTTTTAATTGTTTTTTCAATAGAAAAGATGTGGTCATATGGTGAGCATGAGGGTACAATTGGAGGCCTGAGCAAAGAAAGAGTACAATAGGGGTGAATTAAAGGGTTACCAAACAGAGCTGAGGTTTTAATTGTATTCTCTACCCTGGAACAGGATGAAAGGAGAAGAATAACATCATTGCTAAGTCCATTCATTGTTAAGCCCATTACACTGATATTGTAAGACCAAGCACATTGCCAGAGTAAGTCCAATATATAATCATATCACAAAGACAACTTTTAAAAGCTTAAGAGAATGAATTGAAATATTTAGTCATAAGTTCTAAGCAGAAAAGAAAGAAAAGGAGTTTAGCAGACTTATTATGAATTAGAAGAAAAAGGATTTAGTCTCTAAAATCAGTAAGAGCTTCAAGGAAAAAATAAGTTGGAATGAAGAAAGGGATGTGGTAATTATTGTCTAAGAGAGAAAAATTGTAGAAGTTTGAGATGATGGTAAATTCTGCTTCTGAGAATGGCTCATTGAGAGAGAGTAATGATAAAATACACTTAAGGAGAGAAATTCATGGGATTGTACAATAGAGCACTGAATAGGCCATTAATGGGGCCTGGACCCAGAGCTTTAGGAGCACAATGGGTGACCTGGATGTTGGTGAAGTCTAAGGGGGACAGGAGGAAAGTACACTGATGCTTACACCAGACCCTGTCCCGAGCGAGCCCTAGAATATGAGGTAAATCAGAGCAACAGTCTGGTAATAAACAAATAAGTAAATGAACAACATATTTGAAGGCAGTGAAAACTGTTATAAAAATAAAGCAAAGTAATGGAATGAAGAGTGACCGGATGAAGAACACACTGGAAAAGGAACAACTACCAAAGGAGATATTTGCACTGAGGAATAAGAAGACAGCATGCTAAGAGCTGTGGGGCACTTGTACCTGCAACGGGCACCAGCCCACTTGGACCTGCAGCCAGTGCCAGAGCTACTGCTCACACCTGCTACAGGTGCCAGCCTCAATTGCTCTGCTCCATCAGCAGGTGTGAGTGAGGTCAGTGCCTTCAGTGCATGAGAGTAATGGGGGTAGAAGCAGGGCTGCCAGCAGACAGGGAACCAGGGAACCAAGGATTGTGGTGGGAGGGGGTGGGCAAGGGCATGGAGGATGGGCTGAGACCAGTCCCTGTGTCTACCACAGCCTTGAGGCCCACAGTTCCTTTCAAGGTGCATGAATTCATGCACTGGGCCCCTAGTCTAAAATAAAGATCTATGTCATGTATAAAAGCCCTCAATGTTTTCCTTTTGCATCAAAACTAAAAGTACAAGATTATTTGCATAATATACACTTCTACTAAGATCCACTTCTTGACTGATAACTTTGCTTTTTGAAAATATTTAGGCAGGGATGAAACTGTGTACAAAAGCTCAGGAAAGAGTCGGATGTGTTTGATAAAGAAGAACAGCACGGCTGAAATGTAAAAAGAGGCAGACTGACAGCAGGGTAAGTTTGAAGAAGTGAGGGTCAGATATTCCAGGGCCTTATTATTCATCATAATAAAGAATTTAAATGTTATTCTAAGCACAATTGGATGTCATTAGTGGCTTCCACTAGATGGAATTAACTCCAAACTATGACAGATTACTAAACAGAAGTGAAAAGTCATATTCCCCAAATAAGCAAAAAAACAAAGAGAATGCTATGCTTTCTACTGGTCCTGAGATAATGAGAGAGGGGGGAAAAAAAGTGGAAAGACAAGGAGAATCAGGAATCAGTTTTGTTTCTCATGACCCCCTTGGATGTACAGAGTGTAAAAAAAGTCAGTAATAGTCAAACCTTTATTCATGTACTGTGATGGTGCAAAGGAACAAAGAAGGAAGCAAGAGGAGCAAAGAAGTTCCAGCCTCCTGGTGTTCAACTTCCTCCTGCAGAACAGACAGGGGCAAAGGTCAGATGGGAGCAGTGCAGAAAAGGGAAATCATCTCACTGCTGAAGAGCCCCAGAGGCTCCTGCCTCTTTACAGACCCTCAGGCTGGGGGGAGAGGGGAGCACAGAAAGGTACTGAGTCAAGAAGAAAAAGTACCTGAGTCAACGCCCCTGAGCAGGTGGCCTCTTCATGGAGGAAGCCGGGCTAGGAATGTAGCTAGACATGCATAGGAATGAGCATGGCTGTGCCAGGGCTGGGGGTGGGTGAGTACCAGACAGCAAGTTGCTCCAGAAAACTACAGTGCATGGGCCGTGCAGCTGTTAGGGGCAAAAATAGAATACTGGGGACTAGATGTGGTTATGGGAAATATTAATAATGCTCTAATAACCATGATTGCCTTGTTCTGGTTAAAAAAAGGACATTTTAACTTGGCTGGGGGTTGTCTGCCTCTGGGAACGGAAATCAGCTTTGGACCTGAGAATCAACTTTGGAAACATTCTCATTCAAGAACTGCCTTTCATCATGGAAAGATTAATGACCTTGTTGCCCAAACAATGGAGTCCACCCCAGCCTCCTACTTCCCCATGCCTATAATCCACATTTCTCTGTGTAATGTCTTACCCTTTATCAGCAGCTGGCTTATGGGGGGCTGCAGAGCAGATTTTTGTAGATGATCTGCTGCTCTCCCATGCTGCTGGCAGTACTGGAATAAAAGCTCATGTGTGATTGAACCCTGTCTTTGCTTAATTGGGTCAAGTAGTGACAGGCAGCACGGACCCATTGATTATCTGGTTACTCAGCTAGTCTGCATCAGGGAGGGCAGCTTCTCTCCATGAGGCTGGACAGGCAAAGCGTGGATGGACCTAAAAAATCACACATGGCATTCTGGCTTGGAACCTGACTCCTCAAAGAGAGAGAGAGAGAGAGAGAGAGAGAGAGAGAGAGAGAGAGAGAGAGAGAGAGAGAGAGATCTATTTGTTTAGTGAAGATAAGTAAAGAAACGTAAAACATGCAGGTAAAAGGAATAAAAAAATAACTAGTGATATGTCAGAATGAGAGTATTGCAGAAATATGGTCTACCTGGGGAGAAGAGAAGGGCTGTTGGTGTGAAACTGGAGTGCTTCATGGATGTGGGATTCAGACTTTCTGTGACATTAGGTTTCCAGCTTTTGAGGAAGAGACTTTTTCATCTTTGGTTCTTGCACTTACTAGTCCAGTTCATGACAAATGCTCAATTCACAATGAATCCATGCATGATGGCTTTGGCCTCTGTAACATTGCTCTCTAGAACACCTTTAAAGTGAAATTAGCAGGTTGCAAACTAAAACACCTGCAAAAATAATGCAGGCAGGTAAAGTAAATATGTAAATCAGTCAAGTGTAAGACCTATGAGGGCAGAAAGCATGGTAAATCATAGCATTTATGATCTATCTAAAGGCATTTAATTCAAGGGAGGGGGGGAGAAATGCCATGTAAAGAAGATTCTGCTTTATAGTCTATAGGGGCTCAATCACGAAGAACAACAACAGCATGTAATTATTGGAATTGAGAGTCTAAGTCAGTGGTTGGCAAACTCATTAGTCAACAGAGCAGCAGTTTGCAGACCACTGGTCTAGAGCAGTGGTTCTCAACCTTCCTAATGCTGCGACCCTTTAATACAGTTCCTCATGTTTTGGTGACCCCCAATGATAAAATTATTTTCATTGCTACTTCATAACTATAATTTTGCTACTGTTATGAACCATAATGTAAATATCTGATATGCAGGATTTATTTTCATTGTTATAAATTGAACAGCATTAAAGCATAATGATTAATCACAAAAAGAATACGTAGTTATATATTGTGAAATATTTATTTCTAATTACAAATAAATGAAATTTTGTCTTGAAGCATGTTGTAGCATGGATAACAGTCTTAATATAACAACAGTAAACTACATTGCTACATTTTGTGACAGTATGAGTAAAAAGCCAACATCAGTGCAAGGTTAAGATTGCTTCTTTCTCACCACATCAGAAATTCTCGGGGCAGTCTTTGCAAGAGCACAATGAAGATCATCTTCCACAACAAGTCTACTTCTGTATTTAGAGTTGATAACCAACAAGCTGGAAAACCCTGTTTCACAAAGATATGTTGTTGGAAATGGAAGAAAAAGGTGCAATACAGTCTCAGAACAGGATATGACTGCAAACACTTGATCAAGAATTTATATATATATATATACATATATATATGTATATATATATGTATATATATATTTGATTTTTTTACAGAGAGGAAGGGAGAGAGAGAGTTAGAAACATCGATGAGAGAGAGACATCGATCAGCTGCCTCTTGCATGCCCCCTACTGGAGATGTGCCGGCAACCAAGATACATGCCCTTGACCAGAATCAAATCTGGGACCTTTCAGACCGCAGACTGACGCTCTATTCACTGAGCCAAACCGGTTTCGGCTGATCCAGAATTTTGTAACTGGCATTGTAGAGAAATCAGTTCTCACTGCATTGCTGTTAATAAGTTCAATGAACTCCTCTTGTGCTGTCTCAGGAACATCTTCAACTTTGTGAATGGGCTTCTGGCAAATGCAAATGGGGTGTCAGGCAAATTTGGAAAATATGATGAAATTTCGTCTGCAAGCATGTGCCAGTGTTCTTTCACAGAATTTATCATCATAATCCTTTTGCCTGGTTCAATGTCATATTCCTCAAAGAAAGCAGATAAGGTAGGCAACATGTAAATTTTATTTTCATCCAAATTTTTTTCTTTTTTTGCCAAAGCTGATGCTTCATTTGCAATGATTGGATCTTTTCAGACAAATTGAGGCATGTTGCAACTCATTTGGTCCTTGCAACTCATTCAAGATGGCAAAGATGTCAACCAAGTATGTTATTTTCTGCAGTTCACTTTCATCACTGAAAAGTGCTTTGAACTGTGGTCTTGCTTTCTCATTAAAAATGTTTTGAGTTCATCATGAAGTTCAAAAACACGTTTTAAAACTTTCCCTTTTGACAACCATTTCACTTAAGTGTGTAATACAGAGCATTGTTCGGCATATTCAACTCACTGCACAGTTGTGAAAATAGTCGACTAAAGTGCTCACCTTTACAAAATTGACAGAACTTATGACGCTTTTCATTATTTCTTGTAACTCTTGTGGCAGTGTCTTCATTGCTAATATTTGCCAATGAATCATACAGTGAGTTCTGATGACTTTTGGTGACTTATTCAGTACTAAATGTTGAAATCCAAATCAACATTCTAAAATAGCTGGAGCACCATCTGTGCAAACACCACAAACCTTTCCCAAGAAAGAGATCTTATGCTCTTTCAGAAATGAACCAACTGTATCAAATACATCACGTGCAGTAAGAGTCATTTCAAGAGGTTTGCAAAAAAGAAACTCATCTTTAAAGTTCCCATATTAATATTCCTCATGAAAACCAGTAACTGTGAACAGTTTGCAACATCTGTCTCATCAAGTTGGATAGTAAGTGTAGGAAATGGAGCAGATTTAATTTCCTGGATTACCTGATTAAGAATATCAACAGACATGTCATCTATTCTTCTGCTGACAGTGCTGTTTGATAAGGAAATTGCACTCAATTCCATAACAAATTCGTCTCCTATGATAAATAGAATAATGTCTTTGGCCACTGGTAACAGTAAATCCTCAGCAATGGTGTGAGGTTTCATATTTGAGTGCCACCAAATATGAAGCTTCAATGGCGGCTACATTTTGTTTGTGGTACTTGTCAGCAGAGTGAAGTCTGGCTTTCTTGAGTCCATCAGCTTTGCTTCTAAAATAGTTGGTATTCTTGCCAGCAATGCTCGGATGCTTGCTATCAAAATGGCATTTTCGTTTGTTCGGCTTCATAGATTCGGCTGATAGAACTTCACAACAAATAACACATTGTGGTTTTCTCAATTCCTGCTGCAATTATTGAGATAAAACCATACTGTAAAAAAATCCTCACTATATTTTCTTTTTTTTTAACATTCCTCTCTACACGATCCATTGTCATGAAATGGTTTGCTAATGAAAATAATATATAACAATAGCTTTAATAATACAAAAGATGATACATGGCATAGTTCAGTCAATGCAGTTTCCTATGATTTACCGTTCTATGTTGTTGTTGTTTACATACCTGTTACTATCTCAAGGGGCAGTATTCACATCAACCACAGCTGAATATAAAAAGACTGATCAGCATCCAGATTAAGTTCCCATGGTACAGATTTTTTTTTCTTCAGTAGTTGATTTTACAGTACATGATTTTGCATTTACCCAGTAATTATAATTCATGAAGTGTCATTTTACCTCCAATACTGCTGCTTTCAACACAGTAGCTACTTTTAACAGAATAGCTAGCTGCTTTCAACATAGCAGCTGCTTTCTACACAGTAGCTGCTCTCTATGCAGTAGCTGCTCTCTACACACGTGTGATGGTCCACATAAGTACATTATAGTGCCAATCCACCACATATACCTGTATTTGTATGGGTTGTATGTGATGGGGTTGGTGTGATGATGTCATCTGCTGGGTACTTGTATGTGAGTATATCTGCAAGTGGGCAGATCTGCCTGGAGACCGATAGAGGAGCAGTGTCTAGGTTCCTAAGATCATCAGAAATATGCATTTTCCGATGGTCTTAGGTGACCCTGTGAAAGGGTCATTTGACCCCCAAAGGGGTCATGACCCATAGGTTGAGAACCACTGGTCTAGAGCCAGCCACTGTGGAACTCACTCTCCTGAAGTTGATCTCAAAACAGTAGGGAAATAAATATTTGCCCAAATCCCAGACACCTCAGCTTTTCATCTACTCATTAACTTCTCAACCATTCATTCACTCATTTATTTATTCAACAGCTATTTTTTTTACTATCTACCAGGTATTATTTTAAGTGCTGAAGATACCACTACACACAAAAAAGACAAAAGTCCTGCCTTCACAGAGGTTACATTCTAGAGAGGTAAGACAGAATGTATCTGCAATGATGTGTTCAGTCTTTGGAACTTTATCCAAAAGCCAAGAAAGAACATGATTCATTATATTGTATGTCATCAAAGAATCCTATATCTACCCATCAATGTAAAGGGGGCTCTATAATAAATCTTACAAGTTTAGTGACCAAAAGTAACCTCCCAGGGTGAACTGATGATAAATGCCTTACTGGGCAAACCTCACTCGCAATGTATGAAAGGCTTACCTTTGCCCCGTCCATTGCTCTTGTTCATCCACACTAAGGCACATTTGAAATACCAGTGATCTCCTTTTTCAGACCTCTGGGAAGAATAACCATCCCTAAGAGAACACATAACCATGTCCACTCTCCTATAATTCCACCATAAAGATTTTCCCCTCTTGCTCTCTCCCACCTCCATGTAATCAATCTTCCTTAGTTCCATCCTTAATTCCAAATGTATAAGAAAAAAAAACCCGCATAACTGTCATTCTCTTGAGCATTTATCTTTGTCTGCTGAGATCTTGCTTTCAGGATGTCCTCTGTTTGGCTCAAATAAACTCATGCAAATTAGCTTACAGGTTTGAGTGTTACGCTGACAACTCTTTTCCAACTGCTTTTCTATGGCTGATGTAAAAGGCTGTTGTCAAATAAATCTGATGTCTATATTTTGATATTTTTTATGATGTGACTCTTCCGTATGTGGAAAGCAACTTTGTTCTCTGTTATGTTCATATGTACTGTATACAGAGGGAATGCATGATGGCTTTTCTCCTTTACTTCTAACCCCCTTCCCCAAAGTTAGTAACTATATAAAGTGACACATGCTACATTCAAGACCATAGATGGTACAGAAAAACTATCTACAAAGTTAAGATTAAAAATACTGTTTCGATTTTTGTTTTTCAGAATATTACTACTCTCAGGATAATAGAGAGTGTGCTGAAGTAAAAAGCATTCTGGGTAACAAGTTACAAGATCTGGATTCACCACCACGTGGCTACTCTTTATATTGGACTATTTCATCTTTGCTAACAGTCATTCTTAGCCCCAATTTTAAATGTAGTTTGTCAAATTCCTCAGCATAAGGAACCTCCCTAGAAGAGAGAGCATATTCATAAATTCCATTTATTCACCATCCGCCAAGTCATTCTAAAAGTCACAGCTTCTCTTGAGAGGATTTAAGAAACAGCCAGATAACAGGGAGGCAAAATGAGCTTTGACCTTATCTGGAAATTTGAATTCTGACAGGGACACCTCAATGCCGTGCATTTGTCATTACTCTATTCAATTTTGTGATAATGATTTAACACAAATTCTAGCAAGGTATTTTGCCTCATTCTGTGATTTGTAGATAGGAGCTCTAGTAGGTGAGAGAGAGAGAAAAAAAAAATCCCACTTGCCATTTCAATCCCAATAGCCACTTGCTGCCGAGAAATGTGCAGGGACCCCATGGATGCGGTCCCAGAGCACCTGGGCACTGCATCACTTGCTTCTCCTGGATTCCCGGGTTCCTGCACTCCATGCTGGAGCGTTTCAGGTCTCATGCAAATGTCTGTAAGTTTACCTAAGGCTTTCTCCAAACAAAACTTCCTCCAAATTTGTGTATCAATTTCTCTGGTTTTTAAAGAGTGCTGAGACTCAAAGAATGAATGGGGATTCAGATGAGAAGTATGCTAGCAAGCTGGGGACAGGGAGGGACCATTCTGTCTTTAGCATAGGCGAAGACCGTTTTAATTTTCACTCATCCTGGGCAGCTGGGCAAGTGATTATCTGCAAAGTCAGAAAAAAAATTTAAGGAGCTTGGTCTTTTCTTTCTCACTGCAGAGCTCTGAGTCCTGCTCTGGAATTTATTCAGTTTAAACATAAAGAAGGAGAGAGAGCATTTCCCTCTGTCACTCTGAGCGAAGCAAAGGGAGTCTCCTGCTCTGGAGACTCTGTTTCTCATGGGGTTTGCCAGGCTCTCTCAGTGTTGACTGACTTAAATGATAACCATTTCCTTTTTGTTATTAGAAACGACAACACTCTCAAATCCTTTTCATTATTTTTTCATAAGTTCCAGGATTTAGTCTTCCTATTGCAGACTGTGATGTTCAAATAACGTTTACTCTGAAGCTTTTATCAAATTTTCAGAACATCTCTGTTGTTTTAATCCATTTCAATCATAGCTCCTCCAGCTTGCCATGTTGAGCCTGGAGCAAGACAAGTAATTGGTACTTCTGGGTGGGGTGAAATTTTACCACTTACACTTTTACCCAAATTAGGAAAAATAGTCTACTGGGCAGCAGGAGGTTAAAGAAGCAACTTTGATGCTTAAAGAGAACCTTTTTCCTGCCTTCTGTCCTTTTCTAGCATGTGATCTCCATCCCTCACCCTGTTAAGGGCCCAATGAAAGGAAATGGACTCCCCCCCATCTTGTCCTATAAGGGCTGGGACCCCTGCCTAAACCCCCTCCCTTTTCTGGGAGTGGCCACAGGTGTGCCAGCAATGTCTTAACTTCCCCGACCCCCACCTGAAAGGACCAATGAAGTTCCAGGGACACAGCTAAGGTCCTAATTAGGCTTAACCACAGAAAGACCTCAATTCAAGTGACCAATCTCTGTAACCCTCATCACTTTCCCAAGCTCCCTAATTATCCTACCCCATAAAACTCATTGTTCCTGCTGGGTTTGCTCTCTTGCCACGCTGCTGAACCAGAAATAGGCTGAGAGCCAAACCCGGGTTTGAATAAAGACTCTTTGCTTTTGCATCGGAAAAGCCTCCTTAGCAGTGGATTATTGGGGACCCCGAACTCTGGGCATAACACCACCAGGTTGTCTTCAAGTTGTTCTTATTTCCCTAAAACTTAGTGTCCATTTTCACCCATTCAGAGGCATTTACTGAGTCCCTAACATATGTCTTAGACTTGTTTTTCTGTACTAGGGATAGAAATATGATCTCTATCATCCCTGGCATTCAAGACCTGAAGTCTGGTAAGAGGAAGGACATACTTCAAGGTACAATGAGAATACAGAGGCTGGGACCCCTACTTCTGCCTGGGAGCCTGGAGTAGGCACTCCAGTTGGAGATGGCTGTGCCAGGCACTTAAAGATGTACGTACTGGAAAAGCAGAAAAGGACTTCAAGATTGAGGGATCAGCATGTGGAAGCTTATACGGGAAGAGTTTAAAGTACTCAGGGGAAAAAAATCTTCTAACAAACTCTATTCAACAAAATATTTTCTTTAACGCAGACCAGCAGTTCTCAATATTATTTTACAGCCCAGACATATCTGAGAGAGATGATGGCTGCACTAGTAAAAGTAGCTCTGTGATTTGTAGCATATCTGAGTGCATCTGCATCTCTGCAGGGAAGGGAATCATGGGGTATTGTTTAGAAAAATCCTCAGGAGTGATTTTGATATCCTCTCATTAAAAATCATAAGCACAAATGTTTCTAGGTTGGGGTGAAAAGTGTTTCTTATCTTTCCTTGGTAAATTAATAATTAAGAAAAAAAACAACCGTGATAAAATAGAACTTAAAATGTCAAAACAGTAAAGAGAGAAATATTTTCGGGGGGGGGAGGGGGGGCAGAAAGAAGGAGACTGTTTAAAATAGACCTTTATAAATAAACAAGGTTCTATTTGAAATCCCTATGAAGAATTTTTTTTTTAAAAAAGACATCTCCAAAATGCATACTTTAAAATAACATCTTTAAAAATTTGTAGCAAGAATGATAGGAACTTGAAATATTTTAAGTTATTGTTTTCCTAAGCATTGGATAAAGCAGAAACGATATTCTAGAAGACTCCATTTAGATTCATTCTGAACTGAAATGAAGATTTCTCTCTCATTTGCTTCAACTCTGTTAAAAAAAACAAAACAAAACAAAAAACACCAAAATCACACCTTTCCCAAGAGATTCATTACCATATGGAAGAGTTGGGGCAGAGGGAATAGTCAGGACAGAATAGATGGAGATGTCCCAAAACATGAAGGTCTCTGGACCAGTCCCTTTTTTTATGTTGTCTCATGGCAAGTTGAGTGTAGGAGCTACAAAGTGATCAGATGTAAATTTAAAGCCAATAAAAAGGAGAAACTTCACGGGGCATGTAGCTTGCTTGTGGGAATCAGTGACAGGGAAGGTCAAGGAATTAAATACTGAAGTGGGATTTATACTAGAGCTGACTGTTTTTATGGCCAGTACAGCATTTATTGGTATGCTAGGATAAGTCTTGTGCTTCACGGTGAAGCAAAGACTACCTCTCAAGAGTTAGAAAGGGATCTCTCCCAGAACACCCCAGCCTACACAATTGCACAATTATTTAGTTTTCTCTCCTCTTTGGAGATTATTAAAAATTCACATAATATTTGATAAATCCATTGGCTTTAAGGAAAAAAAAATAACTCTGCAGTTGCCACAATTTCTGGGGTGCATTATACAAAGATCCTTCATTTTGAAACTTCTCACAAGGCAGGACTTAAACATTACTTCTGTACCTAATTCTCTGCATAGCCAAAAGCCAATATCCTAAATTCTCTCCTTTTTCTTTTTTAAAATTAGGGTGTCATATATTTTAGGAGTGGACAGCTGGTTAGATTAAGCTAAAAATTATAATTTATTGTCTTTGAAGAATATCCTCCAGACTAGTTTCCAATTATTAATGATTTTAGAGGGAACTGTTCGTGTCATGTCAGGTTGATGAGCTGAAATACCAATAGATCAGTATTTGAGGAAGGCACAACACATTTATAGTTTGGGTTTTCATAAAGATTAGAAATTATCATCATTTGGTTAATTACTGATTATTTATTTATTTATTTATTTATTTATTTATTTATTTATTTTTCCAGTTTAGTTTCAGAGTTTGAATTAATTTGGTTGGTGACAGTAGAAAGTTGAAGAGATGTAGAATAGCCATTAATGAGCAACTTAATGTCATGGAAAAAAGAATAAGTTGAAATTCTGGCACTTACTCTTCATTTGACCTTGTCTAATCATTTACCTCCTCTTGATCTCAGAATTCTTTTCTATGAAGTGGTGATATTAAAAGTTAACATATAGTCCTGGCTGATGTGGCTCAGCTGGTTGAGCATTTATTGTCTCATTCACCAGAAGGTGGTAGGTTCAATTCCTGGTTGGGTGTTTGTGAGAGGCAACTGATTGACTCTCTCTCTCTCTCTGTCTCTGTCTCTCTCTCTCTCTCTCTCTCTCTCTCTCTCTCTCTCTCTCTCTCAAAAAGTCAATTTTAAAAAAATTAATAATGTGGTGGTAAAGATTCAACCTAATACATGGTCTACATGGAACAATTTTTTGCCTTAGAAGGATTTGATAATGTCTGAAGACACTTTTGGTTGTCACTACTAAGTGAAGAAGAACTGATGGCATCTACAATTCATAATGCAGCCTCCTATCCAAACTCATCAAAGAAACATATAGTTTAAAATGTCCTATTTTTGAGCTGGAGAAACCTTGGATTTAATTTATGTAAAGTGACTAGAATCATACCTTGCAGAAATAAAGACTATTACATGTTATAGATTAAATTGTGTTCTCCAAAATGTATATATTAAAGCTCCAGTATCCCAGGTTATAATTGTATTTAGAGATAAGGTCTTTAAATATTTAAATTAAAATAATAAAGTCCTTAGAGTGGGCCTTAATCCAATACAACTGGAGAGTTCAGGATACAAAGAGAGGCACCAGGGTTACTTGCTCACAAGGAAAATATCGTTGTGAGGACACAGTGAGAAGGTGGTCACCCACAAGGCATGAGGAGAGGTCTCAGAAGAAACCAAACCTATTGATACCTTGATCTTGGACTTTAGCATGTACAACTGTGAGTAAATGCATTTCTGTTATTCAAGCCATGTAGTCTGTGATATTATGGTAGCCTTGGCAGACAAATATAGTAATAACTATTATTAATATTAAGTGGTAAGTATTTGATTTTTAAAATCTTATCATAAACCTCATATCTAGAATACCATCTCTATATTGGTATGATTATAGTTTTTAGTCCTATTATTTAAAAAAGCAACTTGCAATGGTAAAAGCAAATAGAAATGTTTAGCTTATGGATATGCAGCAAGACTTTACCAAAACAGTTTACTGCTATTACTTGGGCCCCAAATGACCAGGATCTGACATCATGAACCTTGTACCAACTCATTGGTTTTGCAGATTCCTGAGTGAGACCTGCACAGGGCACAAAGCCAGCCAATAAATATTCTTATTAAAAACTAATTTTATGATCCCAAGCACTGTGTAGAACACATAACCTGATGTGTCTAACTGAGCATCCGATGGGTGTGAGGATTCTTTGTGTCTTGTTATTCTGAAACACCGCACCAAAGCCAGAGCTCTTCATGCTTTTATCCCCTAACTTACATCTAGAAGCTAGAAAAGACATCAACTCAAGAGTATTCCTCCAGAACCTAGCAAAGAAGTTGCCTGACTAATGTTTTCCTAAACATCCCCTTAGGCCTTCTCTTCAATTGAACCTTCCAAAAGAAACTGATCTCAGACATTGGTATAACTTGATAGAATGTCACTAACAATTAGTGATCCTTAGGTGATATTTTTATAAGGATGAAGCATTTCTGCTGTCACCATGTGCTTGTTCAATTAGAACAAAATGATAATTATGTTAATCCACAGTTCAATAGGAGAACATAAATTTTGTGTAGGTCTCACACCCAATTTATGGACACAATGACTAGAGACCATTAAGGGTAATACCAAGGCTAATTATAAGGTAATTTATGAGAAATAAGAAAAGATATCCCTTTTGGTAGGCACATGAAACATTCATATTCTTATTAAAAGCTGACTTTTAAAAAATTATTCAGAGAAAGATAAATATGACATGATCTTACTCATTTGTGGAATATAATGAACAACATAAACTGATGAACAAAAACAGATCCAGAGACAGAGAAGCATTGATCAGACTGTCAAACGTCAGAGGGAAGGCAGGGGAGAGGAATGGTAAGAGATCAACCAAAGGACTGTATGCATTCATATAAGCATAACCCATGGACATAGACAGTAGAAGGGTGAGAGCATGGGCTGATCGGTGGGAACGGCCAGGGAAAGGTCAATGGGGGAAAAAGGAGACATATGTAATACTTTAAACAATAAAGAATTTAAATTAAAAAATAAAATGAAAGCTGACTCTTAAATGTTGGGAAAAGACAGCACTTTATTCCAGCAGGCAGAAACCAGCACGGAAGGCAGGTTGAATTTCAGCCCTAGAAGTTCCCTCTTCAAAGTGTTCCTGTGTAATGAATAAGAATGCTGGAATAGTTTTTATCCAAGGTTGTTTAAAATGCTAAGACTCTTGGTTTATTATTGAAGAAACTGAGGCCAAGGGAAATAAAATGATATACCAACTTCAAACAGCAAGTTAGTCATGCAGGAGCCTCAGGGAGCCAATATGCAGATTTTCAGGACATGGCTCTTTCCCTTGTACCATGAATAAGGCACTCACCCTAGATCTTCCCAGTCAAGACATATGGAACCCCTAAAATTACACATCTATTCTAAGACATTTGTTATCTATTTGTTCTCATACTCCTAAATTTATCTACCTGCCTTTTAGATTCTCTCTTCCTACCATCTCTAGACTCCTGTGTAGTCACGAAGATAGAATGGTCAAGAAATATTTTCAGTATGACATAAATCCAGAGTGTAAATTACTATTTAGGTTTTATATAAGGTGGTAAAATGTTTGGTTTCAATCTGCACCATATCTAGCAACTCTCAAATTTTCTTTTAATAAGAGTACACTGGAATAACTTATATGGATACAGTAATAAAATCAAATAAGTATTTAAAAGATATAAATAAAGATATAAGAATTTTAAAACAGAATTTGATAACTATGAAAATAAATATATGTAACAAAGAAAAAGATTTGGAGTCACACAAGTTCTTGCCCCAAACTGAGCTTTTCTGCTAATTATTTATGATCTTCCACAAGCTTTTTAGTCTCTATAAATCTCAGTTTCTTCAACTTTAAAATGCAGAAATAGCCCTAGCCAGCTTGGCTCAGTGGATAGAATCGACTGAAGTGGCCCAGGTTCAATTTCAGTCAAGGGCACATGCCTGGGTTGTGGGCTTGACCCCTAGTAGGAGGTGTGTAGGAAGCAGCCGTTCAATGACTCTCTCATCATTGATGTTTCTTTCTCTCTCTCCTTCTTCCTTCCTCTCTTAAATCAATAAAGAAATATATCTAGCCCTAACTGGTTTGGCTCAGTGGATAGAGAGTTGGCCTGCAGACTGAATGGTCCTAGGTCAGATTTCAGTCAAGGGCATGTACCTTGGTTATGGGCACATCCCCAGTAGGGAGTGTGCAGGAGGCAGCTGATTGATGTTTCTCTCTCATTGATATTTCTAACTCTCTATCCCTCTTCCTTCCTCTCTGTAAAAAAATCAATAAAATATATAAAAAAAGAAATATATTTTAACAAATAAAATGCAGAAATATTTAATCTTTTAATATTTAACTTATTGGGTTCTTATAAAATTTGGTAAAAATGTAAGTTACCTAGCTTGTTGTATGTACTATTGAATAGTAAAGTAGATTAAAAAAATGGTTCCTCCCTCTTTGTAGCCACCTCCTTTCCAAGGTAATGTTGTATCTCCTATTAAATCATGGAGTCTAATTTCCCACCTGGTAATATTGAAGCCTTGGCCTGTGACTTGATTTGGACTAATAGACATTTCACTTGTTTCAAGTCAAGGCCTCTACTTGCTTGCTTGAACCCTTGTGACTACATGTAAATATGTCGCAGCTCGCCTTCTACAAGAAGAGAGAAATGGAGCCCAGTCACCACTACCCTTCCATCTACCTCCTAGTAGCAGCCCTGCCTAGGTGACATGTTTGATTGCTTAGGGAGCCCCACTGAGACCAGAAGTACCAGTAGATACAACAGTTTAAATTTCTAACCCACAGGAATGTTAACTAAGTAAATGCATGTTGGTTTAATCTATGACGTTCTGGGATTATCTATTACTAGAGGACTGATACACTAAATTCATGCACAGGTAGGGTCCCTAGGCCTGGCTGGTGATCAGGGCCAATCAGGGCCTTTGGCTGCCAGTCAGGGCCTCCCTTCCCCACCTGCTGTATGCTGACCTGGGCCTTCCTTCATTCCTCATCACCCTCTGGTGGTCAGGGCACATCATAGTGAGCAATAGAACTCCAGGTCTCCCAGTTGAACTCCCTCAGTGATACTTTGCATATTAGCCTTTTATATATATAGAGAGAGATTTTACAATAACAAATGGATAAAAGTAGTATTTTTATCAGTGTTTAAATTATCAAGGACATGTCCTTGAATTTAAGCAATTCCAGGCATCATAATTTTCTCTCTCACACACAAAGGAGATCTGCAGAATTTTCTTTTCCAAAGTACAAAAGCATCTTTTCACAACATTTTAAATTTGGCTCTCAAAGTACTGGTTTTGTCCAAAATGTCAGAAAGTAACTTCAGTAAATGACTACAGCAAAAAGCAGGTACAAATGATAGCAAAATAGACTGGAAGCTTATCTTGCTTCCTGCAAAACTGTCCTTTTTAAGGAGATCTTAAGAATGGTTTGAAGGAATTGGGTAATTACTATAGAATGACTTGATGATAATCTTCAGTTTTCAGGCACTAATTATATATTTATATTACCTCTCTAGCATGTGGACATGCACACACACACAAATACCACCACAATCATTCTTTCCCTTTGCAACAGCATATTCAAGGGCAGAAGACTATACTCTTCACTCTTCTCCAGTAGACGGTATCAGCGTCAGGCCAGGCATTGTCCCCAAATGTTTTCTGTTTCGTTCTAGTGTTAAAAACAAGTTCATTTATCCTATCCGACACTGACCTCTGTTTCTTCAGATGAGTTCTCACAGTCTACAGCTTGGCCCCTGTCTCAGACTGAGACTCCACGAGGAAGCTGTGCTGTGGTACCCATGCCAGATGTCTGCCTAATGGGAAAACTG
>PVJN01026145.1:0-29275 GCA_004026805.1 Lasiurus borealis
TTATTATTATAGATAGTTAGAGATAGGCTTTGGAGTTGTAGGCCTGGTCAAAGTAATTGCTAGATGTTCATCTTTGGGTATTATTTAAAACCCTTATTTCTTCACCTATATGTATGGATAATAATACTTAAAATGAAGGCAGGAAGGAAAGGAGAAAGAATGCTTGAAGGAGACAAAAGAAAGTTGATTCTGCAAAATGTATTGCCAAGGAAGGCAGAAGTAGAGAGAATTCAAAGGAGAGATTAATAGCATCAAATTTAGCAGGCAGGTCAAGGTGGTTGAGACCTGCCAAAATACCACTTACTTTTGACAATTTGGAGGTCACTTAGTGACCTTTAAGAAATTACTTTTAGTATAAAAGAAGAGAGGCAGTTTGCAGAAAACTGTGAGATAGTAGGGATGGGAAAGTAAGGAAAAAAATATACATATAGTGAATGACTGGAGCTGTAAGCAAAGACTCCTCCCTAATTTGCAGTGATGACAGAAAAGGAGAGGGGGAGGAAGAGGGACAGGGAGAAGGAGAGTGGGCTGGAGAGGGAGAGGGGGAGGGGGTGGGAGAAAGAAAGGAAGAAAGGGGAGAAGGAGAGAAAGAAGGGCTTTGAGTCCAATAGCTACATGTGTATCTCATCTTAGAACGGAAATGGCTTATAAATCCTGTAAGAGCTTCCAACCCTAGCTTTCCTCCTTGTCAAGGTTCAGTGAATGGTGACAAAGGAAAAAGGCATTTCTACTAACAAAATATCTTTACTTTTCCTTTTCTCTAGCATTACATAGGAAGAAAATACTATTATAAAGCAATCTGCACATTTATAATTCCATAGGACTGCTAACTGAACTCCTTGTATATTAAAACCTCATTGATTTGGAATACAGTAATTTGAAATTTGTGGTAATTTAACCTGGGCCAGTTATCTTTATACTTACAAAGAAAGGGTTCAGTAAACAAATAGTGTAAAAAAAAGATTTATAGGGAGCTAATTTTGCCTGCCAGGGGCCCATTTTGCCTATTTTAAAGAACATACTATTTTTAAAAATTTCACCCTATTTATTATTTGAATGCAAACTGATTCTGCTTATTATAGATTAGAATAATCTGCTAAAATCCTATATCAGCAACAGATACTTTGGAATATGCTCATTAGAAATTAAACTGCAATTGTTTAAAGTTAGTTCATGGTTCAGATGAATGCATATCCTCTTTCTCCACGCTCATGAGTTAAATACAATTTAGGAGGTATTACTCTAGCACAGTGGTCAGCAAACTGCAGTTCGCGAGCCGCAGTTTGCCATTCTGTTGACTAATGCATTTGCCGATCACTGACCCTGATTCTCGATTTCAATAATTTCAGACTGTTGTTGTTACTTGTGATTAAGCCTCTATCCCAGTGGTCAGCAAACTCATTAGTCAACAGAGTGGCAAACCACAGCTCACGAGCTGCACGTAGCTTGCGAGCCGCAGTTTGTGACCACTGCTCTAGCACGTCACTTATCATAAACACAGTGGAAAAACTAATAAGTGATCAAAAAAGGTCTTAGAGCAACCAACCCAGATGTCTTAAATTCTGTAACTCTCTCGATAGCAAGTTATCTTACAGCTGATTTAACTCTTAACATATTAATCTGTCACACCAACTTAGGGAGATGGTGGGTTATTCTTTTTTAAGTTCCTAACTGATTAGGAGAAAAAAAGCTGCTACTTGAAAGGACATGGAGAAAAACTAGAAGTGACTGCAGACTGCAGAAAGGAGACAGGACATGTGTAAAATGTGCCTGTAAATAAGTTATAAAACACCAGTCTAGGACAATTTAGTGTTGAGTTATAAGACTATATTCCTTACAAAACCCTGAAAACTATAATAGAGTATTATAGTGCAGTACAATAGCTAATAACTAAAAGTATGCCTTGAAATGATCAAGCAAAATTTAATTATGTTAAATAAATGCTTTAAAAAGGCATATACATTTATAGTGGGTGATCACTTAGTAAGTTATATAAATGTCTAATCACTATATTGTACACCTGAAATTAATATAATACACTGAGTGGCCAGATTATTATGATCTCTGAACGCATAATAATCTGGCTACTCAATGTATATCCTATATAATAAAAGGCTAATATGCAAATCAACAAAACAGTGGAATAACCAGTGATGCACACTGACCACCAGGGGGTAGATGCTCAATGCAGGAGTTGCCTTCTGGTGGTCAGTGAGCCAGAAGCCAGGCTCATGACTGGCAAGTACAGTGGTGGTCCCACCACCGTGGCACCACTGGGAGCAGGCCTAAGCTGTCAGTTGGACATCTCCTAAGGGCTCCTGGACTGCAAGAGGGTGCAGGCCAAACTCAGGGATCTCCTTCAAGTGCATGAATTTCGTGTACCAAGCCTCTAGTGTGTGTGTGTGTGTGTGTGTGTGTGTGTGTGTGTGTGTGTCCTATCTAATAAAAGAGTAATATGCAAATTAACCATCCATCTGTGACAAAATGGCGGCCCCCATAGCCATGATATGATGGTGCCCAATCCTCTAAGCCCCCCTGGAGTCCCAGCAGAGTAAGCGGTCTGGCAGAATGCTGCCCAGAGGCCCTTCTGACTCTTTATAAAAAACAAAAACAAATTCACTCCCCAGAGAGCAATCCCATCCCAGCCCCAGCCTGGGGTCTCAGCCACTGAGTCACACCCACCAGGCATATATGGATTAATCTTAAATGTTTCTTTTTTATATATATTTTATTGATTTTTTTACAGAGAGTAAGGGAAAGGAATAGAGAGCTGGAAACATCTATTAGCTGCCTTCTGCACACTCCCCACTGGGTGTGTGCCCCCAACCAAGGTACATGGCCTTGACTGGAACCAAACCTGGGACCCTTGAATCTGCAGGCCATGGCTCCATCCATTGGGCCAAACCAGTTAGGGCTGTCCAATATGTTAAAGAAAAACCCTATCTAATAAAGAGGGAATATGCAGGGGAGGGTATTTGGGGGTGACCCAGCTATCAGGGGAGGGCAGCTGATCAGGCTGGCAGGGGAGTGGTTAGGGGCAATCAGGCAGACAAGCGAGCAGTTGGGAGCCAGCAGTCCCGGATTGTGAAAGGGATGTCTGACTGCCTGTTTAGGCCCGGCAGTCAGACATCCCCCAAAGGATCCCAGATTGGAGAGGGTGCAGGTTGGGCTGAGGGACACACACCCCCATGCATGAATTTCATGGACTGGGCCTCTAGTATATCTTACCTAATAAAAGAGAAACATGCAAAGTAATCATCACTCTGCTACACCCACAGCCAATAAGAGTATGCAAATGAACCCAACAAAGATGGAGGTTAATTTGCATATGCAGGTGCAGAGCAGTGTGAAGCCTGCTATGAGAGGAAGGGGGGCCATGGAGGGAGCTACTGGAGTGGTGTTCCAGACAGAAGCGAGGAGCGGGGATATGCCTGTTCCCAGGTGGCCAGGGAGTGAGGAAGTGCCAGCTCCCAGGTGGCTGGGGTGGGGAGCAGGGACTTGCAGGTCCCCAGGCAACTGGGAGTGAATCCACGGGCCTATTCTTGCACGAATATTGTGCAACGGGCCTCTAGTGTGTGTATGTGTGTATATGTGTATATACATACACACACACACACACACACACACATACATACATACATACATACACTAGAGGCCCAGTGAATTCATGCATGGGTGGGGTCTAGCCAGCCTGGACAGGGGGAGGGGACATGGGCGGTTGGCCGGCTGGCCTGCTGGTTGAACTCCTGATGGAGGGGATAATTTGCATATTAGCCTTTTATTATATAGGATATACACTTAGTGGCCAGATTATTACGTGTTCAGACATCATAATAATCTGGCCACTCAGTGTATATGTCAACTATATTTGAAAAATACATTTATTAAAATGACATATACATTTATACACACATACATATGATTTGTAACCATAATGGTTCACCTGGAAATGTTAAATGTGTTGATATTTAAAAAGATGAAGTTCGTGATATTATCATATAATAATCATAATATAAAAACAACACTTATGCAGTGGTTAATATGTGCAGATATCATGCTAAGCTCTTTTCCTGTATAATTTCATTAAATTCAACTAACAATGTAAGAGGTAGTTTTTATTTTTATTTTCACTTTCTAAAAATTAAATTATGGGGGTAACATTGGTTAATAAAATTAAATAGGTTTCAGATGAACAATTCTAAATACATCATTTGTATATTGTATTGTTTGTTTACCACTCAAATCAAGTCTCCTTCCATCACCATTTATTGCCCCCATATCCTCTTCTCCTTCCACCCATCCTCCTTTCCCTCTGATAATCACCATACTATTGTCTGAGTATGAGGTTTTTGTTTTTTCCTTAAGCCTTCCACTTTTTTCACAAAGCACAATAATACCCTCCCCTCTGAGAAAATTATGCTAACTGAAAAAAGCCAGTGAAGAGAAAGGTAAGTACCATATAATTACATTCATATGTGGAATCTAATGAACCAAATAAACTAACAAACAAAATAGAAACTGACTCATAGATTTTTTAAAGTAGGTTTTAGTATCATTTCTATTTCAGAGTTAACAAAAGTGAATCTCACAGAGGTTAAGGAACCAAAGCAAAGCCACAGAGTTAGACCTAGGATTAGAACTCAGGCCAGTTCTTGGCTATACACCATGACTTTCCAGTGGTCCAGAAAATGCAGTTCTCTAAGAAACACTCTTTTCTTGAGGTCTCCTGTTTGCTAATATTTTACTGTATTTTTATTTTCTAAATTTTTATTTAACAAACATCTTGATTTATACCTTGAGACTGGCACAAGAACAGGTATATAGATCAATGGAACAGAACAGAGACCCCAGAAATTGACCAATGCCATTATGGTCCATTAATATTTGACAAAAGAGAAAAGAGCATACAATGCAGTAAAGATAGTCTCTTTAAAAAGTGGTGCTGGGAAAACTGGACAAGTATACTTAAAAAAAATGAAATTAAACCACTAATTTATACTGCATACAAGAATAAGCTTAAAATGGATAAAAGACTTAAATCTAATTTGTGAACCCATGAAAATCCTAAAAGAAAGGGTAGGTAGGAAAATATCAGACATCTCACATAGTAGAAATTTTGCTGATACATCTCCTAGGGCCATGGTCAGCAAACTGTGGCTCACGAGCCACATGCAACTCTTTGGCCCCTTGAGTGTGGCTCTTCCACAAAATATCAAGGCCTGGGCGAGTCTATTTTGAAGAAGTGGCATCAGAAGAAGTTTAAGTTTAAAAAATTTGGCTTTCAAAAGAAATGTTAATCGTTGTACTTTGATATTTGGCTCTGATAACTAATGAGTTTGCCAACCACTGTCCTAGGGTAAGAAAAAAAAGGCAAAAATAAACAAATGGGACTACATCGAACTAAAAAAGCTTCTGCACAGCAAAAGAAACCAACAAAATTTAAAAGGGAATCCACTATATGGGAGAACATATTCACCAATGATAGTCCTGATAAGGGATTAATTTCCAAAATATATAAAGGACTCATACAACTCAACAAAAGGAAAAGGAACAATCCAATTAAAAAATGGGCAAAGGACTTAAATAGACATTTCTCCAAAAAGGACATACAGACAGCCAACAGACATATCAAAGAATGCTCAATGTCACTAATAATCAGAGATACAAATTAAAACTACATCACTGCCAGAATGGCTACCATCAATAAATCAAGAAACAACAAGTTCTGGCGAGGATGTGGAGAAAGGGAACCCTCATGCACTATTGGTGAGAATGAAGACAGGTCTAGGCACTATGGAAAAAGAGTATAGTTTCCTGAAAAAAATAATGATGGAACTTCCAATTAACCCAGTGATCCCACTTCTAGCAATATATCCTAAGAATCCTGAAACACCAAACAGAAAGGATATATGCACTTCTATGTTCTCAGCAGCATGATTCACAACAGCCAAGATATGGAAGCAGCCCAAGTGCCCACCAGTAGATGAATGAATAAAAAAGCTGTGGTACATTTACACAGTGGAATAGTACACATCTGTCAAAAAAGAAGGAAATTTTACCCTTTGTGAAAGCATAGAAGGACTTAGAGAGTATTATGCTAAGTGAAATGACCCAGTCAAAGAAAGACAAATTATCACATGATCTCACTTATATGTGGAATCTAATGAACAAATTAAACTGATGAACAAAATAGGTTCAGAGGCATAGATGCATGGAAAGAGTGACACATGTCAGAAGGGAAGAAGTTTGGGGAAACAAGAAGAGATTAACAAAAGAACTTATATGCATATATGCATAATACGTGGACACCGATAATAGTGTGGTGAAGGTCTGATTCCTGGTCAGGGCACATGCTTAGGTTTGGGGTTTAATCACTGGTAGGGGGCATGCAGGAAACAGTTTATCGTTGTTTTCCCCTCATATCGATGTTTCTCTCCCCCTCTCCTTGTCTCTCAAAAATCAATTAAAATATATTTTTTAAAATCTTGATTTATAAGTAGAAAGACCTATAATCTAAGAGTCAGTCTTAATATTATATGTTTGTAAACATGTTTCATGTTGTAAGTTGAATGTAAAAATAATAGTAAATAATGCTGGCTGGGTGACTCAGTTGGTTGGAGCCTTGTCTCATCTACCAAATGACTGCAGGATTAGATTCCCAGTCAGGGCACATACTTAGGTTTTGGGTTCGATCCCTGGTTGGGGCAAGAACAGGAGGCAACCAATCAATGTTTCTTTCTCACAAAATCAACAAAAACATCCTTGGGAGAGGATTACAAAAAAATTAATGGTAAAACAATACAGAATAAAACAGAAACACCATGAATGAGCCCATCCCAAATTCTCAGATCAGTCTCTATATAATAAGGGTATTATTTTCAAATGAATAGTCAAGTAAGAGATGAAATTTTAAAATATCAACTCATCAGTTAAGATCTGGTTCTCTTATTGTTTGCCCCTTTATTTGTAGAATTTCACATGAAAATAGGCCATTGGAGCCTGAAGGAGAGGACGGATTACAGGGGTAGCTATTATGGAGGTTCTAGGAAAATCTGTTCATCAGCTGTTCGAAGAGAGCAAGGGCATAAAATACATGCAGGCAGTGTGTACCAGGGGAAAGAAAGGGAGGGTGGAGAGAGGCAAATGTCTTAATTAGAAGTAAAAGTGAGGGTAGCCTGGCACATGTACATATAAAGAAAAATGTATAGTGAAGCCATTTACTCATACAATTCCTTCTACCTATATCAATGTTCTTTACTTATCTCTTCCTGTCTCAAACCAAATCATTCAAGGTCCAGCTACAAATGTCACTTCTGCACGATGCCAATAGTTTTTCCCCCCTTTTACACATTTATCTCACACTGATGATTTTTTTATTAGAGTTTTTTATGTATGTGTCCCTGCTTCTCCCATCTCACCATGAGTTCCTTGAAGGCAGGGAACTCTTTCTCATTTCTGTAGTTCCTACAAATTCTAGCACAAGGCCTGCCACATACTAGGTTCTAGGAAAATGTTGAATCAATAGCACTGGCTTCAGAGAGTGCATTATTGCTTAGCTTACCTGAAGGAGCATTTGTTCTCTTTCTTTTCTTGCTTGATTCTCCTCCATTCTCAATGAGGCCTTCTGTGACCTGAGGACCACTGGCACTAGCAAACTGCAGGGGTTCGTTGTTGTTGGCAGGGTCAAAGGGCAGCTGGTTCAATCCTAAAGAAGAAAGAGAAGCCAAATTCCAGACTCTATTAAGGACTGGGATGTCTCCAGATTTTATTTTATGAGCCACTGGAGGAAAACTCTATATCTTAAGAGTCCAGGAGTAACCAGTGAATTCCTGAAACTAAATGCCCTCTGTAAGTTTTATAGATCTTATTGACAATTAAATTAAAATAAAGGTTTTTAGCTCTAGCCCGTTTGGCTCAGTGGATAGAGAGTTGGCCTGCAGACCAAAGGGTCCTGGGTTTGATTCCTTGGTTGCAGGTTCCTCCCCAGCTAGGCCAGCAACCAACTGATGTGTTTCTCTCACATCGATGTTTCCCTCTGTCTTTCCCTCTATCTTCCAATCTCCCTAAAAATCAATGGAAAAATATCGTAAGGTGAGGATTAACAAAAAATCATCATCAGCAGCAACAACAACAATAACAACAACAAAATAGGTTCTTATAAGACTGTGGCTCTATCATTTGTAAGATCCTTTCTGTTTCTTGGAAATTAACATGTTTGATTAATTATCTTTTACCTTCTCCCTTAAATATACAGGATCCTCTTCAAATGTGGCTATATATAGTTGGACTTACTCTTTGGAAAAGCTTAGCCACATATATCTTAGATTATCTCTTGACATTTTCCCATGTTTTCATCACAAGGGTTATTGAATTGATGCAGATATACTCATTAGATTATCCTGGTGTCAAAGCCTCTTAAAATGATGATATAGAGGTCTCCAAAAAAGAAAACCATAATTACATAGCAAGTGAGAAAATGGAAGACACAGACCTTGCAAAGAGGGATTATTTAGTAGATGAAGTGTTGCAAAGTTATGACTCAGGTTGGGGACTGTTAATCACATCCTTTTCAAATGATGTCAGAAGCATGATCACTTTACTAGTAGCTGTTATATCACATAAAACGGCAAAAGGCATTTTCTACTTTCTAAGTGTTACATGATTCAGCCAGGGATGAGCAAAAATAGTTTGTTACTCTTCTGCCTGAATTTTCAAGTGCTTCAATTTAAAACTCCTTGCAATGTGGAATCGAAAGCTTTGCTAAAGCCCAGTGTTAGGGTATCTCTCCTGAACCTTTTATTCACTGATTCTCTAATCCTATCAGAGGAATTAGGTTAGCCTGCCATGGCTCATTCTTTAACCCTCAATATTTCTATGACCCAGAGCTATATAATAATTCTCGAAGCAATGTTGTGAAATATCCACATAATCTTGGGATCTAGTCAGGTAAAGGTCAATCAAGTTTCAGTAAAATGAATGCTAAAGTTCTAACAAAATAATTTTACACTATAGTATTTAATAAAAAGTATCCTTATTCTAATATTTCAGCCCACATAACAAGTACACTGTTTTCAGCAATCAGACCAATTGGACTACCTCTGTTAAATGTCTTCTGGAATTTGTCAAATATTCTTTCTTTATATCATCTGAGTAACTAAGTGAAATAATGAAAATTTGTGTTTGTATCTTAAGTCAACTATTCACTGCATCACATCTATATCCTATTAAATCTCTACCATGACTAGAATTAAAGAAACAAACACCAATAACTTTGTATTAGAAAACATCCAGATCATAACTATTTTCAAAGAACACTAGACATTTATATAATTTACAAATAAAGATGTTTCCTTCACCCAAGTAGTTTCAGAGTCAAATATGATTAATGTACTATTCCAAAAACTTCTCAATATTTATTTCTGGAGTATCATGCTGACAGAAACAAGTTCCATGGAAGATTGAATAGTATAGTGAAAACATTATGTGCTTCAAAACCTGATATATCAGGGTTCAAATACTGGCTCTGTCCTTTACCAGTTCAGTAGCTTTTGGCAATTCTTATAATTTCCCTTAGTCTTAATTTTCATAATGTATAAAAGGTGGTTTATAACACTGCATAAGGTTCTTACAAAGAAACATACTATATACATATATAATACTTTGTATAACATATATACATATTTAAAGTTATGATTATCTTATTATTTTAAGTAAATTAAAAAAATTCTTTCTACACACACACACAAAAAAAAAAAAACCCAAAAAAAAAACCACTGTATCCCTGGTGTCCAGTACCATGCCTGCCACATGTGAGTGTTGAATGAATGAATGAATACGCAATATTGTCAGGAGAGGTGACTCATTCTGTTAACTCATGTAGTGAGAGTAAAGACTTGATGGCTGATAATCAAGAATTAATGCCACAATTTAAAAGTTCTGATGCTGATTATATCAACATTACTTGAAATAATTAGATTTCAAATGCATCTTCATCACTTGAGTACTATGCTGCAGGATGGCAAAATCTTGATCAAAAGGAATGCCCGGGAATTAGGAGGTTCTGATTAATAATGGTTAATCAGGGAATGTTTTGTAGTTTTGCATATGTTAATGTTACAGAATAATATATTAATTCATTTCTCTAGCTTATTAAGTAGACGAATAAGGATCTTACAGAGATTCAGAGCCAGAGCCATGATCTGTAAAAGGAGGTTAATAGTGGTACCTTACTCATAGGACTGTTAAAAAGATAAATTAGATCATGTACACTAGTATACAACAATCATCAAATCTAGCATGTAGCATATGCTCAATAAATATTAACTATTATTATAATTTTGAATTTCCATTTTTAATTTATAGAATTGTTGTATAATATGAGGAGGTTGGTCTGATTTGTTATATAATGACCTAAGGATAAACTCTACCTTCCTCATTAAACCTGTTCATTGTTGTTTGTACCTTTTTAAAAATATATTTTATTGATTTTTACAGAGAGTAAGGGATAGGGATAGAGAGTTAGAAACATCAGTGAGAGAGAAACATTGATCAGCTGCCTCCTGCACACCTCCTACTGGGGATGTGCCTGCAACCAAGGTGCATGTCCTTGACTGGAATCAAACCTGGGACCTTTCAGTCCACAGGCCGATGCTCTATCCACTGAGCCAAACCAGTTAAGATTGTTTGTACCTTTTTCTAAAGGTTAAAGGAGTCCAGGAAAAAATCTGATGAATTAAAAGTATTCAGTTATAGACACTTGACTATAATCATTCTTGCCTTTTACTTAGTCCCAGGGATTTCGGTATTTTGTTCCTCATAGAGAACTTTTGTTAGGCACTGAATAAGATTTTTAAATATTTTCTGTGTATCCACCCCACATATGACACAGATCTTGAGGATTCAGCATTCCATCTCAGGCCTTGTTTCTTTTAGGAGAAGATCTCATATCAAGGAGAAAGAGACATGCCACTCAGTAAGCTGATTCACTTCAGACAAATACTTATTTTATGTTGTCCAGGATCCAATACAATTTCCAAAGATTTGCAGTTGGAGAACAAGGGCTAGATAAATAGCAAAATCATATGATACTGATGCTTCCCAGTTACTTTCATTTTATTGTTTCATTCCTCCCTTGGGACAGCACTAAATAAACAAATAAATCAGGAAATCAATAGGTACTAATAAGATCTTTTCTGTCATGTATATGTGATCAATGCTGAATGTTATTTTAAGTAAAACTGCACCATTAAAACTATTTAAATTCTAAAAAGAAAACCATCACTTTAATTTCAAGAATCCTTGTTGCTAAAATTTCAATTATGATTTAAACTTAGAATATTATCAATTATATTATACTTCTTACTCAAACTATACAGAACTGATCTTTAAATCTCTAATGGTAGCTATTTCTACCATTTTCTACTATACACAATGAAACTGAAAACATATTAGATTAGGAAGAAACTTTTGAGGTTATGTAGTTCATTCTTCTATAAAAACAAGAATCATCTATGAATTCCTGACAGGTCTAATTCCAGAGGGGCACTCCTTAGCCTGGGATTCCTTGCAATGCTCCTGGGAATTCAGCTTGATTTCTTTAACTTTGAAAAAAAACTACCATCTATTCTATTTTGTGGGGTCCTTCCATCTTCTAAAAACTGCCTAGGATTCATTTTGTTTAACTGTTAACTCACTTGCAATCCTTAAAATGAGCACATGAATGTTTAACTTTTTAAAGGTTTTTCTGCAAGCAAAATAAATGAGAGAGTCACAAATAATTAACAGAGCAAAGTTAGAAATTTTCCAAATTCTTATATATTTTTCACAGTCTTTGCTTTTATTCCTGAGGATAAAGTTAACTTTGAACCTGGATCATTCATTTTTCCTCATCTCTTGTGCCGTCACTGCCAAGACTACAAAATGTACAGTTTTCTAAAGAGAAGCACAAATTGATATGATAAAGGAAAATGGACAACAGATATTAGTGTTATAGATTTCTGTGTCTATGTTCACAACTAAATAAGTCCATGTGGTAATATAATTTCATCTAAAACCAGGTTGACCAGTTGTTATTTCATGCCATGTCAAAATATAGATTATCTGAGTTAACACATTTGAAGCCACCTTACAAAGTACTTTATGTATATTGGAGAAGGATGTGGTTGGGGACTTGGATAATGATATTTCTTATCCAATGGAACAAGGGGATTTAAGATCTCAGAATGAAGTATGATCCTCAGTGAATCCTCCAATCTGCAGGTCAAGCAGTTCATAAGCAGTGATATCTGCAATACAGATGCCAATTATTCCCAGGCTTTGGGGAAAGCACTGAAGAATTTTCATGATTCTTGTGAAAGATCAATGATGTTTTTGTGCTCAGCTGCTATAATAGTTAATGTCATAATTCACTTTACAGAGCTTTCTACTATCAGGAAAATTAGGACTAACCTTCATGATAGAATCTAACACTTTTAATGACTGCTCCAGGTTATATTACAGAACTGTGACCCTGAGGGTCCCTGCCACTTTTCATTTGCATCTGTGACCCACACACTTAAGATGGTATATCCTTAGCAAAAAAAAGCACACAATTCTACTCTGGATTAGTTCCCTTTCAAAAATATGGTAAGGTCTTGAGAAATCTGGTAAATTCAATTCAAGGCAGAAATCTCCCAACAGATATTTATATTGAAAAAATATAATAACAATTTTTGTGCAAAAGGAATATTATAAGTAATCTGTGCATAAAATAAACTTATATAATGTGAGTCCTATTTTCCAATTGACTTCAGTTTATAATCAGGTATGGGACTCCATGGTAAGGGGAAGAAGAAGGTCGTTAATTTAGTTTTTTAATTCACAATGCTTATTTTTGGAGAAATAAGCATTAGGAAAATGGCGAGGTCCTTAATGTGCTGGAAGAAGCTCTAATAAGATTTATCCATTTCTGGGAGCTCCTCCTTCTTCCTCAATCTAGGCAGGAAAAACTCTGATTCTCTATTTTCAGCTCTCACTACCCAGTGGCTCCACCTGCTATTTCTGAGGGATTATTTATAATGTCTAAAAGAGTTGGACTGCAATATCACTTTCTAGCCACAGAGGTTAGTGGCCAAAACAAATAAACATTTCTCAGTTTCAGGTCTGAGCTGATATCAAACAAATGACACTTACTCTGTCAATTTCGTGAGTTTAATATTCTGTGTAAGTGGCTCAGCTGCAGCCAGGTTAAACTGTAAAAGATTAATGGATAAGTGAGGGTGAAGGGAAGTGATGAGACAGAAAAGGGCCAAAGTCCTCTCCTACTAAGAGGCTTGCTTGAATGGTGGCGAACATAAGACCTTCAGAGTAAAATTTACGCTTAAGTTGCCTTTTTCAAGGTGTGATCAGGTCAGGGTGGATTTCACTGATAGTGATTTTTTGGCAACTTTTAGTGACTCCCCAAACTATGTAGTCAAGTATTCAGGTCTTCATAATAAAGCTCTATGCATTTCAAGCCTTGTCCCCTACCGTACCCCAGTTTGTACTCTACCCCAACATTTCTTGAACTTTAGTGTGCACACATGTTCCCTGGGGAACTTATTAAAATGCAGGTTTTAATTCAGCAAGTCTGGGTTGTGGTCTGCTTTTCTAACAAGTTGCTAGATGATGTTGATTCTGGTGGGAATCACACTAGAGTAGAAAAGGCTGACACTTTAGCAAAATGGGACTACCTAGAATTCATTGAATCATTATAGTACTTTCCTATCTCCACACCTTTTAGCTCACACTGATCCTATAACTTCTTCTTGATTTTCAACCTTCAAAATACTACTCTTCCTTTAGGGTTTATCTCAGATTCTATTTCCTTCATGATACCTTTCTTTACCACAGCCACCCAATCCAACACATACAGAGCAATGAGGCAGGGCCACTGAAGGAACTACCATTCACTGGCTATTAAAAATGTGCCTTGTTTACATGCATTATCCCATTATTTTATTTTCCAATTATTATTCCCATTTTACAACTGCATGTAGAAACCCCATATATTGATCTTCTCTTAATAGGTCTATGGACACAAGGTTCAGATTCCTGCATTACAAATTTCAGTCAAGAAAAGGCAATCCCTGGAGATGTACCGTATAACACAGTTGACTTATCTGCATGTAGCCATTGAAATCTATTTAAATTAATTGAAATAAAACAAAATGAAAAGGTCAATTCCCAAGTTATACTAGCCACATTTCAAGTGCTCATTAGCTACATGTGGCCAGTAGCTACTGCATTAGATAGCACAGAATAGAATATATTCTTCCATCATCACAAAATATTTTACTGGGTAGTGTTTCTCTAGATTCAAACCCAAATCTACTACTTATTAGGTATGCCACTTACAAAAGGTATAAAACAATCCACTTGAAATCTCTGAGACTGTTTCCATACTGTAAATGGGGATGATAATGCCCTCCCTCCCCACCTTATTGGGAACTGAGAAAAATTAAATGAGAATGTATGTTTAGGTTCTACCACATACTAGACATTAAATGAATGCTAGCTCCCTTATAACTCAATCAGGGAGTTATATGAATTTGCTTCATAAATAGAATAAGAAAATTTGAGTAGTGTGGTTTCTTAGGCCCCCAGACTAAATCCTATTTACAGCTTGGAAGATGTTAACTTTGCGTTAGTTTTATAACTTTTTATTTCAGATAATACACAGTCATCAAGGTAAAGCATTAATAAATAATGCTAGAAGTAGTCAGTGATTGCTCTTTGCTTGTACTATTTTTCAGAGAAGAGACTATATTTGTCACCACCTTGAACTTTCCAAGATGAAAGAACCACATTTGCCCCTTACAACTGAAATGCCTCCCCCCAAAGCTTTAATCAGTGCTCAGTTTCAGCTGGGTGTTTTATAATTAGAATGCTGCTAACAGTGACACTAGAGCCAGAATGGAGAAGGAATATTTCTAAATCCACATTTTCCTAAGCTCAAACTGTTCTCTGTATTTTCCTATGGGACTGAAATATCACAGCCCTGGAAAAGGCGAATTGTTTGAGAAAAGTCTAAACTAAATCTGTTAAGGTATTTGAGTTCCATGAGCTGAAAAACAAAATATATATTTCCAACTTCAAGAAGAACGCTTCAGACTCTTTTCCCCTGTACAATTCAAGGTTTGAAAAACAAAGCACAATCATATTCCGCAATGAAAACAAAGTTCAAAAAATGTTGATTTGATACAAGTTCAAAGTGACAGATGGTAGACAGGTGATGTATCATTTTCCTTAGGATAAAGTCTGGCAGTCTTCAGAAGAATTGAGAAAGCCTTATTTTTCTGAAGTTTAGTCCTGAAAACAGTTATAGCAACTACTCTCCTCTCTATATTGTTGGGGGTGGGTGACTACTTTGGTTTTTCATTAGTGCCTACTTTGTGCTGGCTCTATGGCATGATGCAATTCCTTTTGGCCCATTTTCCATTTGAATGACAGGAATAGGGCAGGTTATTAACACGCTGACCATTAAGTTATCTTTTTACTACTTGTATGAGAACGTGCCCAGAGGCATTGTATTATGGGTGTCTCTCTCTAAATAAAATAAATAATTGCAGATTTCAGAGCCTGGGGACAGAGAATTGTTCTGGTATTGAAATTGGAGTCTATCTTATCAGATCTGTAATGAGGTCTTCCCTTCAGGCTGATTGATTTCATAAAGCTGAGGTAATTATCAAAAGCAAGCACAGTTCTCCCTGAGAAACCACTCCACTGCTTTTGAAACTAGGTAGTCAGCTGGATCTGGTCAGGAGCCTAGGCTAAGCCAGGCATTTCAGTAGGAACAGTTACACACATACAAAATATAGCAATCCACTGTAATAGATTCTTAAGACAACAGTAAATAAGTGGTAAATAAGGTTCAGCAAAATAATTTCACATGCTGTGAGTACCAGTCAGATAAATCTGTATTTCAGTGGAGGATGCTTTAAAGGGCAGAATGAGAGCTGGGAATCTTTTTGGTTTTGGAGAGTTAATTTTATGAATTAATGCTAGGATATATGTATCTTTTAAGACTGGTGCACTGCACTGCATGAATAACATTTGTATCTTTGCTTTCCCCCAAATGTACACAATAATTTCACCAGATTTCCTTTCTTCATTCATTCAGCCTTCGTTAACTATTTATCCAATCACTGTGCTACAATTTTAATTATCTTCAATTAACCAATGAGTTTGTGACTTAGCAATCCCTAAAGATAGCACTGCATAAATACAGTAAATCTTCATTTACATGTTCAAAAATGCTGTGCTCCTTCCTTTCCCCACCCCATTAATTTTGCTATACTGTATCATTAATGTTCTGGAGTTATGCTTTCTGCATTCCTAATCTTAGATTCCTATTTGGACTAGTTTTTCAAGAATGTATGATAAACAACTCTGCTTTTGGCTGTGAAATTAAACATGCAGGAGGAAACAGAGATTCCTATAATATGCCAATGCATCTTTGTAGATCTTTAATCTCCCTATAATAATTCCACTTCAGGAATATCAATATAGGGCATTGACAAGTGATTAACTTATTTAAAGAGGGCCCTGGGCTGAAGTCAAGCTACTACTGAGGAGAAAGTTAGAATCTACTTGAGAAGACATATGACTATAAAGAAAAAGCCTGTAAAAAAAAAAAGAATTAATCTGTGTTTAAAAGAAGTCTTACTATTGTTATTGTATAAAATAATATGTAAAATAATATGCTCCAGGCTGGAGTCTAATTGAGTATTCAATATATATTGGAATAAATAAATCGATGAAATAAAATTGACAGTCTTTTCTTATTCATCCCATTCATTCAAACAATTCTGTGTGCCTGGTAGTATGCTAGGCTCTCAGTTTTCAAGAGTTAATAAGACATAACTTTCTTTCAAAAAGATCAGAAAGGAAGGCAGATAAATACACAGAAATTTTGGCCCCAATTATTTTATCAATTTATCTCTTGCACCTTCCCCCAAATACCATTTACTTCATTCCTAAGAAATTTCTCAAATTCTTCAAATACATTATGCTTTTTCATGTCTCTGTGCTTTGAAAAATTATCCTAATATATAAAAAGCCAAGGGCCGCCATGACCGAAACATCTGAATGGATGACCAAACAGCAGGCTGCATGGGGCGACTGGGCTGGCAGGGTGGTTAATGACGGACAACCAAATGACTGAACAGCAGGTTGTGTGAGGTGACCAGGCTGGCAGGGGGGGTCAGTTGGGGGTGACCAGGCCAGCAGAGGGGGACAGGTGGGGGTGATCAGGCTGGCAGGCAGAGGCAGTTAGGGGTGATCAGGCTGGCAGGGAGGGAAATTAGGAGTGATCAGGCAGGCAGGCAGATGAGCAACTAGGAGCCAGTGGTCCCAGATTGTGAGAGGGATGTATGGCCACAGAAAGAGCAGGAAGGATGGGGCCTAAACCAGCTGTTGGATGTCCCCCGAGGATTGGAGGGGGTGCAGGTTGGGCTTAGGGGACCCCTTTGTGCATGAATTTTGTGCACTAGGCCTCTAGTTTATGTGATAATCACACTTAGCATGAGATGTACACACATAACAAAATTTTAAGTGTACAATACAATATTGTTAACTGTAGGCATGATGTTGAATAGAACACCTCTAGGATTTATTCATCTTGCATAATTCAAATTTTATGCCCATTGATTAGCAATTTTCCATTTCTCCCACCCCTCAGTCACAGGTAACCACCATTATATTCTCTGATTATATGAGTTTGACTATTTTAGATACCTTTTGTGTCTGGCTTATTTCACTTAGCATAATGTCTTCAAGATTCATCCATACTCTTGCATATTGCAGGATTTCTTTCTTTTTTATGGGTGAATAATATTATTGTATGTATACACCACATTATTTGTATCATTGTTTAGACATTTAGGTTGTCTCCACATCTCAGGTATTGTGAATAATTCTGCAATGAACAATGGGGTGCTAATATCTTTTTGAGATCCAAACTCCAATTCTTCTGGATAAATACTCAGAAGTGGCATTGTTGGGTCATATGGTAGTTCTACTTTTAATTTTTTGAGGAACTTCCATATATTTTTCATAGCAGTTATACAATTTTGCATTCTCACCAACAGTGCACAAGTCTTCTAATCCATTTATATTCCCACCAACACATCTATCTATACATATAAAAGTTTAAGTGAATAAAAGATCGAATGATTGAACAACTGAATGACAGGTCTACCGGTCACTATGATGTGCACTGACCATCAGAGGGCAGATGCCGAATGCAAGAGCTGCCCCCTGGTGGTCTGTAAATTCCCACAGGCAACCTCCGATAGCTGGCCAACTTCTCATGGTCTCTCCCCCTGGCTGTCTAGTCCCAATAGCCCTGATCAGGCATGCTGGGCAAACTCATGCAGCCCTTGTGCCCAGCTGGCCAACTCCACGGTCACTTCCCCTGGCCAAACTCCCACAGCCTCGATAGGCCCCAATCACCAGCCATGCCAAGGGACCCCACCTGTGCACAAGTTCATGCACTGAGCTTCTAGTTTTTTATAACAGCCATCCTCAAAAGTGTGGTGATATCTCATTGTAGTTTTGATTTGCATGTTCCTGATGATTAGGGACATTAAACATATATTCAAATACATGTTGAGAAACCAAAATGGCGGCATAGGTGGACACCTAAACTGATGCTTCGACAACAATTTCAAAACTACAACTAAAAGACAGAACGGACACCATCCAGAACCACAGGAAAGCTAGCTGAGTGAAAATTTTACAACTAGAAGTAAAAAGAGGGACTCACGAAGACTCAGAGGAGCTGTAAAAAGCTAAGGTATGGAGACACGCTCGTGGAGAGGATGGGCAGCAGAGGGTCTGGCTGGCTTTCTCTAATAGGAGGGAGATGGAAAATCCCAACTGCACCGAACCCCACTTCTGACTGTACTGAACCCCAATTCTGGGCAAGACTCATACAGGGGAGTCTGGACTATTGTGAAAGGAAGGAAATTAGGGAAACTTAGGGAACCATGAAAGACAGAGGTCTGGGGGTGCATGAAAGTTTGCGTGAAAGTGTGCCCACAGAGCACTGACTGCTGATTGTGCTGCTAGCTTTCTCTAGCGGGAGGAAAACAGAAACTCACAACAGGAATGAAATCCAGGTTCAAGTGCACTGAACCCCAGTTTCGGGTGAGACCCTGGAGACCCAGACTAATATGGGTCTCTAGAGTGCACAGAAACTCAAGCGAGCTGGAAAGGCAGAGTTCCGTAGATGCGCACACACATGTGTGCGCACAGAGAGGGCAGCGGCAATTACACGGAGGAACTAAGACCCAGGGGCTACTGTGTAGGGCAGGGCTGACAGGAAGTGAAGGCTGTCTGCCCAGCCCTGAGACTTCACCACATTCAAGCCCAGCACAGAGGCTGTTGAAATATTGCAAGTCTTAAGCCTGAATCCAGCAAATAAGTTCTCTGGGCGCAGACACAGCTGATCCTTACAACCAATTGGTTTGTAGGTCAATTCCCCCCACTGATACCAACAACAATCAAGAATTGACTAAAACAAAAGTGTACAAACAGTCCACAAAGGGGTGCACTGAGAGTGTGCACCTTAGGAAACTAGGGAGGCAGAGCTACCAGGCCATATAGAACACCTAGCACACAAAGCTACTCTACCAACACAGGGAAGTAGGGAAGTAGCAAAATATGCGGAAACAAAAGAACAGATCACAAATTAAAGAAATGGAGGAAAGTAAACGACTGGATATAGAGTTCAAATTCAGGGTTATAAGGTTTTTAAAGAATTTCCCAGATGCCAAAACCAGTTTGGCTCAGTGGATAGAGTGTCAGCCTGTGGATTGAAAGGTTCCAGGTTCGATACTGACTGGTCAAGGGCATGTACCTGGGTTGCGGGAATATCCCCAGTAGGGGGCGTGTAGAAGACAGCTGATCAATGTCTCTCTTTCATTGATGTTTCTAACTATCCCACTCCCTTCCTCTCTGAAAAAATAAAAAAAATATATTTATATAAAAAGAATTTCCCAGAAAAAAAATGGATAAATTTAGTGAGACCCAAGAGGATATGAAAAGGACCAACTAGAAATTAAACATAGACTGACTTTAATAAAAATTATTATATAGAGACCTAGCAGCAGACTAGAGGAATGCAAGAATCAAGTCAAAGATTTGAAATGCAAAGAAGCAGAAAAGACTCAACTGAAAAAGCAAAAAGAAAGGAGAATCCCAAAATGTAAAGATAGTGTAAGAAGCTTCTCAGACAACTTCAAGCATACCAACATCAAATTATGGGGGTGCCAGAATAAGAGAGAGAACAAGATACTGAAAACCTATTTAAAGAAATAATGATTGAAAACTTCCCACATCTGGTAAAAGAAATAGACTTACAAGTCCAGGAAGCACACAGAATGCCATATAAAAGGATTCCAAAGAGGACTACACCAAGACACATCATAATTAAAATACCAAGAGCAAAAGACAAAGAGAGAATATTAAAAGCAGCAAGAGAAAAACAATCAATTACCTTCCAGGAAGCACCTATTTGATTGTCAGCTGATTTCTCAACAGAAACTATGCAGGCCAGGAGGGAGTGGCAAGAAATATTCAACGTGATGAATAGCAAGAACCTACAACCAAGATTACTCTACCCCGCAAAGCTATCATTCAGAGTTAATGGGCAGATAGCTTCACAGATAGGAAAAAGCTAAAGGAGTTCATCATTACCAGACCAGTATTATATGAAATGCTGAAAGGTATTCTTTAAGAAGAGGAAGAAGAAGAAAACGGTAAAGGTAAAAATTATGAAAAACAAATACATATCTATCCACAAGTGAATGTAAAAATCAAGAGAATTGAAAATCTGATTAACAGAATAAACTGGTGAATATAATAGAATTAGGGGCATGGAAAGAGAGTGCACTGATAATTCTCAGTGAAGGAAGAGACTGGAAAAAATTCATACACCTATGGATGAGGACAATGGGGAAAGGTAAGGGCAGAGAGTGAGTTGGGAGCCAGGAGGAGGAGAGTTTTTTGGGGAAAAAGAGGAACAAATGTAATAATCTGAATAACAAAGATTTACTAAAAATAAAAAAATAAAAGAATAGTGTAAAAAATCACAAACAAACAAAAAAACTAATACATATTGGCTATTTGTATATCTTCTTTGGAGAAATATTTATTCAAATCTTTAGCCCATTTTTCAAAGTACCTGAATAGATATGTCTCCAAAGAGGACATAGGATCTGCAAATAGACATATGAAAAGATGCTCTACATCACCAATCATCAAAGAAACGCAAATTGAATTAAAAAAGAGATATAACTTCACATTTGTCAGAATAGCTATCATGAATAAATCAACAAACAAGTATTGGCTAAGATATGGAGAAAAGGGAGCCCTCATGTAGTGTTGGTGGGAATGGAGATTGTTAGTACAGTCACTATGGAAAACAGTATGGAAAAAAATGGTGGAGCCTTGTCACGGAGCAGAGAAAGAGACAGCAGAGGGCCGCACTGCGAGTGTCTGTTAGCGAGTTAAGGGAGAGTTATCTTCCAGGAGAAGGTGTGGGAGTGATGAACAGGGCTCCCCCAACCATGCAGCACCACTTCCATGGAGTTTATGCTTCCATAGTTACCAGAGCAAATGTGGAGGCCCACCATCTTAAAGGGAAAAGAAGATGTTTACAGCAGCCTGAAAAGTTACAGCTGCAGCACCCACTGAACATCTGTGGGACACAGAACATCACTCCCCAAATGTAGCAACCACTCGGATTCAAAGGAGCTCCACATGCCACACGGAAAGGAGAGAGGACTACCTAACCTAACACCTGGAGAAGAAAGTCCATGGGCAGACAAAGAAACAACCAACTTATGAAAGAAAAGCAGTCATCACGAGAAAAGGAAGTAAACAAAATGGAGGCAAGCAACCTACGAGAGAAAGAATTAAAAGAAACTATGCTAAGGTGGCTAACAAGAATGGAAGACAAATTCGACAATATGAGTAAGAACCAAGAGGAAATGAACAAGAACCAAAAGGAAATGAAGAATAATAATGAAGAAATGAAAAATGATGTCGCTGCTATAAAGAGCTCAATAGAAAGCATCAAAAGTAGACTAGAAATAGCAGAGTACCACATCAGTGAGCTAGGAGACAGAGTAGGAAAAAATACCACGTATAGTAGCTTCTAAAAAAATTAACAAGCAAGAGGAGAGCCTAAGGGAACTTTGGGAAAACACAAAACACAATAATATCTGCATAATAGGGGTTTCAGAAAGAGTGGAAACTGAGCAAGGAACAAAAAACATGTTTGAAGAAATAATGACAGAAAACTTCCCTGATATAGGGAAGAAAAAACCCACACAAATCTAAGAAGCTCACAGAGTCCCAAGCAAAATGAACCCCAAAAGACTGACACCAAGGCACATTATACTTAAATTGGCAAACATCAACGACAAAGTAAGAATCTTAAAAGTAGCCAGAGAGAGACAGAAAGATCCCTAACAAAAGAACCCCCATCAGACTAGCAAATGATTTTTCAACAGAAACTCAACAGGCCAGAAGGAAATGGAATGAAATATACAGTCATGCAAAGGAAGGGCCTGAATCCAAGAATACTGTACCCAGCAAGGCTCTCAATCAAAATAAAGGTTAAACCAGGAGCTTCAAAGACAAAAAGGACTACGGGAATTTATTACCACCAAATCAGTAATGCAAGAAGTGTTAAAGGGTCTGCTGTAAAAAAAAAAAAAAAAGAAAGAAAGAAAAAGAAAAAGGATGAAATAAAAAGAAAAGAGAAAAAGAAATGGGAAGTGAAGAAGGAGCACAGGGGTAAAGAATAAAATGGCCAAAAATAAGTACCTATCAAATAAGTACCTAAATATAAACAGATTAAATGCTCCAATTGAAAGATATAGCATAACAGATTGGATAAGAAAACATGACCCATATATCTGCTGTCTACAAGAAACCCAGCTCAGAGAAAAAGATGTACACAGACTGAGGGGGAAGAGATGAAAGACGGTTTTTCAGGCAAATGTAAATGAAAAAAAAGCTGGGGTAGCAATAGTTATATCTGACAAATTAGATCTCAAAGTGAAGGATATAACAAGACTTAAGGAAGGCCACTTAATAATACTAAAGGGAGCAATCCAACAAGAAGAAATAACTCTGGTAAACTTATATGCACCCAATACAGGACCACCTAAGTGTATAAAAAACATCCTGGAGAATATCAAGGGAGAGATTGAAAGCAATACAATCATAGTAGGAAACTTTAATAACCCACTATCACCACTGGACAAATCCACTAAACAAACAAATTAGCAAAGAAACATCAATCGTATATGACTCACTAGGAGATAAGGAATTTACTGACATCTTCAGAACACTTCACCCCAAAGCCACAGAATATACATTCTTCTCAAGTGCACATGGGTAATTTTCAAAGACAGATCATATGTTGGGTCAAAGGTCAAATTCAAGAAGATAAAAATCATATCAAGCATTTTCTCAGATCACACTGGCATAAAACTGGAAATCAACTACAATAAAAACAACCCAAAGAAATCAAACACGTGGAGATTAAACAGCATGCTATTAAACAATTACTGGGTAACCAGAGAGATCAAGGAAGAAATATATAAGATCAAGGCAACAAATGACAATGATAAAACAACAATACAGAATTTATGGGAGACAATGAAAGCAGTCTTGAGAGGAAAGTTCATAGCTCTAAAAGCGTACTGCAAAAAAGAAGAAACAATGGTAATTAATTACCTAACCCTACAATTCAAAGAGCTAGAAAGAGAGCAACAAGAAAAGCCCAGTGAAAGTAGAAGGAAGGAAATAGTAAAGATCAGAGCAGAGATAAATGACATAGAGGCCAAAGAAACAATTCAAGACACCAATAAAAGCAAGAGTTGGTTCTTTGAAAGGATAAACAAGATTAATGGAACTTCCAGGCTCACCAAGAACAAAGAAGGAAGAACCAAATAAACCAAATCAGAAATGAAAGAGGATAAATAACAACAGGCCCCTCTGAAATAAGAAAGATTTTTAAAAAATACTATGAACAACTCTATTCCAACAAACTGGAAAACCTACAGAAAATGGAAATATTCCTAGAAAAATATAACCTTCCAAAACTCAATCAGGAAGAACCTAAAGATCTCAATAGGCCAATAACTATGGAAGAAATTGAAGCAATCATCAAAAAGCTTCCAGCAAACAAAAGTCCGGGACCAAATGGCTACACAGGAGAGTTTTACCAAACATTCAAGGAAGAATTAAAACCTATACTCCTCAGATTATTACAAAAATTAAAGAAGAAGGAACACTTCCAAACACCTATGAAGCCAGCATCACCCTGATACCAAAACCAGATAAAGATAACATAATGAAAGGGAATAACATGCCAATATTCCTCATGAACATAGATGCAAAAATCCTCAACAAAATTCTACCAAATCGGATCCAGCAATATATCATAAAGATCATACACCATGACCAAGTAGGATTTATCCCAGGAATGCAAGAATGGTACAATACATGCAAATCAATAAACATGATACATCACATAAACAAATTGAGAGATAAAAATCACATAGTCATATCAATTGATGGAGAAAAAGCATTTGACAAAATCCATCACTGTTTCTTGATAAAAAGTGTCAGTAAGGTGGGAATAGAAGGTTCATACCTCAGCATCATAAAAGCCATATATGATAAACCCACAGCTAACATCATACTCAATGGGCAAAATCTAAAACCATTTCCTCTAAGAACAGGAACAAGACAGGGATGCTCACTCTCACCACTCCTGTTCAACATAGTACTGGAAGTATCATCCATTGCAATTAGACATCAAGAAGAAATAAAAGGCATCCAAATTGGAAAATAAATAAATTTGTCCTTATTTGCAGATGACATGATACTGTGCATAAAAAACCCAAAAGACTATATCCAAAAACTAATAGACATAACAAATGAATTCGACAATGTTGCAGGATAATAAATTAATGCCAAGAAATCTATGGTATTTCTATATACTAAGAGTGAACTTACAGAAGGAGAGACTAAAAAAGCAATCCCATTTACCATTGCACCAAAAAATTAAGATACCAAGGAATAAACTTAACTAAGGAGGTAAAAGACCTATGTGCAGAAAACTACAGGATACTGAAAAAAGACATAGAAGAAGTAGTAAACAGATGAAAGAGAATACCATGCTCATGAATTGGAAGAATCTACATCATTAAAATGTCCATACTACCCAAAGATTCAATGCAATCCCCATTAAAATACCAATGACATATTTCACAGACCTTAAAAGAACTCTCCAAAGATTCATTTGGAACAAAAAAAGACCCCGAATAGATACAGCAATCCTGAGAAAGAAGAATATAGGACATGGGATCTCAATACCAGATTTCAAGCTGTATTATAAAGCAACTGTTCTCAAAACAATCTGGTACTGACATAAGAACCGGCACATAGACAAATGGAATAGAATAGAGAATCCAGATATTGACCCAAACCACTATGCTAAGTTAATATTTGAAAAAGGAGGCATAAACTTTACAATGGAGTCAAGACAGTCTCTTCAATAAACGGTGTTGGGAAAATTGAACAGATACATGCAAAAAAAATGAAACTAGACCACCAACTTACACCACACACAAAAATAAACTACAAATGCATACAGAATTTAAACACAAGATGGGAAACCATAAAAATACTAAAAGAATCCACAGGCAGCATAATCTCAGACATATGTCAAAAGCACTTCACTGATACTGCTCCAAGGGCAATAGAAGCTAAAGAGAAAATAAACAAATGGGACTATATGAAAATAAAAAACTTTTGCACAGTAAAAGAAACTATCAACAAAACAATATGAAAACCCACTGTATGGGAGAAAATATTTGCCAATGTTATCACTGATAAAGGTTTAATCTCCAATATCTACAGCCAACTTATACAACTTAATAAAAGGAAGATAAATGATCCAATAAACAAATGGGCAACAGACCTAAATAGAACCTTTTCAAAAGAAGACAGAAGGAAGGCCAAGAGACACATGAAAATATGCTCAAAGTTACTAAGTATCTGAGAGATGCAAATCAAAAGGACAATGCAATACCATCTCACACCTGTCAGAATGGCAATCATCAACAAATCAACAAACGACAAGTGTTGGTGAGGATGCAGAGAAAAAGGAACCCTCGTGCACTGCTGGTGGGAATGCAGACTGGTGCAGCCACTGTGCAGAACAGTATGGAGTTTTCTCAAAAAACTAAAAATAGAACTCCCATTTGACCCAGCAATCTCACTCTTAGGAATATATCCTAAGAAACTAGAAACACCAGTCCGAAAGGATTTATGCACCCCTATGTTCATAGCAGCTCAATTTATAATAGCTACAATTTGGAAACAGCTTAAGTGCCTGTGAGAAATGAATGGATCAGAAAACTATGGTATATATACACAATGGAATACTATGCTGCCATAAAATAGAAGGAATTCTTACCATTTGCAGCAACCTGGATGGAACTGGAGATTATTATGGTAAGTGAAATAAGCCAATCAATGAAAGAAAACTACCACATGATTTCACTCATTTATGGATAATAAAGAACATTATAAAGTGATGAACAAAAATATAGTTACAGAGGCAGTAAAGCATCAAACAGACTGTAAAATTACAGTGGGAAGGTTAGGGAGAGGTGGTTTAGATAAGAGGACAACTGAAGGACTTTTATGGATGCATATAAGCATAACCAATGAACACAAGACACTGGGGGATTAGGGTATGCATGGGAGTGATGGGGGGCAATGGGAAGGTATGTATACATGTAATACATTAATAAGAAATTAAAAAAAACATAAAACAGTATGGATATTTTTCTAAAATATTAAAAAATGCCCAAGACCAGTTTGGCTCAGTGGATAGAGCATCGGCTTGCCAACTGAAAGGTCCCAGATTTGATTTTGTTTGGGGGCATGTACCTTGCTTACGGGCACATCTCTACTGTGGGGCATGCAGGAGGCGGCTGATCGATGTCTCTCTCTCATCAATGTTTCTGACTTTCTATCTCTCTCCCTTCCTCTCTGTAAAAAATTAATAAAATATATTTTTTAAAAAAATTCAAAAATGAAACTGCCTTATGCCCCAGTGATTCTACTTCTGGGTATATACCAGAAGAAACTCCAAACATGAATCCAAAACTACATATGTACCCCTATGTTCATTGAAGTATATTCACAATAGCCACGATATGGAAACAACCCAAGTGCCCATCAATGGATGAGTGCAGAAAAAAGCTACGGTACATAATGGAATACTACTTGGCCATAATGAATCAATTTTACCATTTGCAACAGCATGGATGACCTAAAGGATATTATGCTATGAAAAATAAGCCAGTCTAAGAAAGAGAAATACCATTTTAATTTCACTTATATGTACAATCTAAAGTATAATATAAACAAATACACAAACAAATAAAAACCAGACTAATAGATACAAAGACTAGCCTGATGATGGCCAGAATGGAGGAGGTTTGAGAGACTGGGTGAAAAAGGTGAATGGATTGAGAAATACAGATTAGTAGATACAAAATAGTCATTGGGGACATGAAGTATAGCATAGGAAATTTAGTTAATAACATTGTAATAACTATGTATGGTGCCAGATGAACAGTGGAAAATATCAAGAACACTTTTAAAAGTATATTATTTTCTATCTAGTGGCCTAGTGCATGAAATTCATGCACATTAAAAGGGAATTAATTAGAGGAAATATTTTAATATTGCTATATGCCCTTTCTCTATAATAGAATTATCAGAGATGGAAGAAAATTAGTAAAATGTATGTGAAAATCTTCCTCCTGTCAGAGTCTGAGGCATGATGTGCGACCCAGAGACAAGTCCCTGCCTCCCTCCACATGTGCCTCAAAATCGTGTGAGATCCAGACCCAGCTGACCCCACCCCTGTCAAGCCCCACTGGGCAGGAGGTGCAGCCTCAGGTCCCCTGGCCCTGGCACATGAGGGTGTGAGGGCGTGATAACCATTTGCATATTAGCTCTTTATTATATAGTATACCTGTGCTGTATACTTTAAACTAATCCTATCTAATAAAAGAGTAATATGCAAATTGACCATATCTCTGTCACACTCACAAGCCACGCCCACCAGTCATGGTCACCAGGATTGCAGAGGTGGACGGTTAGGGCTGACCAGGCCTACAGGGTAAGGCAATTAGAGGAAAACAGACTGGCGGGGGAGCAGTTAGGCATCAATAAGGCTGGCAGGGGAGTGGTTAAGGGGTGATCAGGCTGGCAGGCAGAAGCAGTTAGAGGCAATCCAGAAGACAGGCAAGTGAGCCGTTGGGAGATAGCAGTCCTGGATTGTGAGAGGGATGTCCAACTGCCCTCAAGGGATCCCAGACTAGAGAAGGAGCAGGCTGGGCTGAAGGACACCCACCCGATGCATGAATTTTGTACACTTGGCCTCTAGTATAAAATAATATTGAATGTAATTGAAAAAAATTAAAAATCATTGAACTTTTTAAATTAGATTAGGATATTTTGTTTTCTATTGAGTTGTAGGAGTTCTTCATATTTTGGAGAAATTAACCCCTTATGTTTTCTCCCATTCAGTAGGCTGCCTTTTCGAAATTAATTATTTACTTTGCGCTGCTAAAGCTTTTTACTTCATGTGATACCACTAGGCTATTTTTGCTTTTGTTGCCTGTGCTTTTGATGCCATATCATGAAATCACTGTAAAGAGCAATGCCATGAAATTTCCTCTCTATGTTTTCTTCTAGGAATTTTACAATTTTAACATTTACAGTTAAATGAGTTGATATTTCTATATGGTAGAAGATATGGGTCCAAATTCATTTTTTTTCTTTTTGCATGTAGATAGTTTTCTTAACACCATCTTTTGAAGACACTATCTTTTTCCCATTGTGCATTTTTGACATCGTTGTTGAAGATCAATTGAAAATATATTCATGGATTTATTTCTGGGCTCTCTATTCTATACTTCTGTACATACCATTCTCTTGGCTTAATGTACAGTTTTCCATTTTTCTACACGAAAAACTTTTACTCATCCTTCAAAACCCTGCTCAAATGTTACTTGTTCAGTGAAATTTTTCCTAATCCCCAATGGTTCTCTCCCCAGAGACTTTTTATCAGAGCACTTATTGCAGGACCTCAGCATTCATTCTGGATGTTTATAGATTTGTTTTGTGTTCTGGATGGGGGGGGGGG
>PVJN01026146.1:0-29317 GCA_004026805.1 Lasiurus borealis
TAACCTTACTATTGCTGATTTTTATAGGCTCCTGAAAACAATATAAAAAGCCATTGAAAAGCCTGTCTGCCCTTGTTAGTGTAAAGGCTTCAGGAGGCAGAAGCAGATGGAGGGGAGGAGGGTCTGAGAGCCATGTCTGGCTAATTCAGTGTATATTCATGGTACTATGTCCAGTCTGCCCCAGAGGAGACTCTCAATACGTGCTTGTTGAATGGATATAAACAAGGTTAAAGACTGATCCTTCTATTTTTTTTAAAAAAAAATCTTATACTTGAATATTTTGCATTACTTAATCCTCTGAAAACCTTGTGAACTAAGAGTAAACAGAAAGCTATTTTAGATGAAGTGGGCTATCCCAGGATCCAGGAGTGTCCAGAGATAGTTAATACTTCTGCCGGCAGCTTTGTCCAATTTGTTGAATTCCAGATGCATAATCACTGGAGAAATTATTCAGTGCAGAAATGTTAGAAGCTATAAATATACAGAGTCTAATCAAGTCCATAAGAATTAAAAATCTAACACTGAGTAAGATGGGTTGATTAGGAAAGATTTATAAAATACAAGAAAAGATGATTAAATCTGAGCTAATAATATGTTTGACATTTTTATAGAAATAGTCTGTGTACATGGCAAAGGAGTTCACCAGTTTTATTAACCTCATTATTCAGTATGTTAATTTTACAAAAATCTAGAAAGCTTATAACAGTAATTAAGCAGGGAAATGTGACAAATCAGAGTGTCTAGGTAAGCTGGGAGGCATTGGGCTAAGTGATTTTAACTTAGTGGAAGGAAGAAAAAGAGAAAGGAAGGAAAGAAGGAAGGAAGGAAGGAAGGAAGGAAGGAAGGAAGGAAGGAAGGAAGGAAGGAAGGAAGGAAAGAAGGAAAAAAGAAAAGAGAAGGGAAAGGGAAAAAGAAGGGGAAGAGAAGGAAAGGGGAGGAAGGGGAAGAATTTGATTTGCTTCCGGCTATGGAGTTATCTCTTTTCACCCCATCTTGTCTCCAGCCCACAGCCTTAATGACTGGCTTAGTTTTAATTACATGGAAAGACATCCTGGAAGGCCATTTCTTTGGGCGGTGACTGATTGGATGGACTGGAATATGGCTATGGCCACCTGCTTGCTCTAGCCATTCATCTTCTGTTTTACACTCCATAGAGGACCCCCAGACTTCTTCCACCAGAAAACAAAACAGACCAGAGTGGTAGGGATATGGGAGACTCACCCTGGAGTCTGGTCCCATCCTTCTTCTTGCATTTCATAAAGTATATTCTATAGAAAGCTCATCCCAAAAGGTTTTCCATGAAATGAGGACTTCAGAGAGCTTGTAATCCTGTGCTTAGAATCAAACAAGTGCACAGGGTGATAAAAGAACCTTGGAGGAAATGCAAAGTGAGGGTTCAGAAATGGGAGAAGGCTCAAACTATTGATAGTTCAGAAAAGGCTTCACAGAAGAGGCAGTGTTGAGAAGAGCTTTGAAAGGCGCACATCTTCAAAAGCCTGAGATAGACATTTAGGGAGGGTGTTGAAGGCACAGGGACATTTGGAGGCAAGTAGGCACATGTGGCTAGATGTACAGGGCATGCAAGAGACAGTGAAAGAGGACCACGGACAGGGTCAGTGGCAGCCCTAGCACAGCCATGCTTACTTGCCAGATTGAGCCATTGGTTGAATTCTATGGATAATGAGCAGCCACTGAAGGTTTTTGAGTAGGAGAGTGACTTAATGGGAGGCCTGCTGTAGGAGTGGTGGGAAGCTAAGAGAGCTATGATGAGGATATGTCAGAAGAGATAAAGGGGAAGAAAGGATGCTAAGTAATTTTCTATTTGAAAAGAAGTCAAGAGGAATGATAGAGACCCAATGCAGAGGACATTAATAACTCATCAGTGGCTCCTTAAGGCCCAGGCTTGCCATGGGTTGTCTGCTACCAATCTCTTCAGCTCAATATCTCACCCTCCTTGTGCCTCCCAGAAGTTTCTTTAAACCCTTGAATGTGTTATGCTCTCTCTCACCTCCAAATTTTTGCATTTTCTGTCCCCTTTCCCTAAAATAATGATGAAGATGATGATGATAATGATAGCAGGCAATTATACAGTGCTTACTGAGCTCTGTCACTGTTTTAGTGGTTTCTTTTCCAGAGAAACCCTCATGTTTTGGATGGTGTTATGCTTTTCCTTACCTTCCATTGGGGGCTGGTGCTAAATTTGAGATTACAAGCATGGGGTTTCCAGTCATGCTAATATTTTTTAGGTGAACACCTAATCATAATTAAATTTTATTAGAAAGTTAAAAGACTGCTAGTCTGTGTTTTTTTGGGTGTATGTTTCCGTGTCTGCCTATTTTTAGAAAAATTACAACAATACTAAAAACGACCAGGAAATGATTTCACCACATTGTGGTACCTAAATGCCATGTTGTCATCTGTTTTGTTCACCTTGTCTGTATCCACAGCATATAAAACAGTTTCTGGAATATACTAAGGGGCTGATATATCTGTTGAATGCTCGAAAAGCTGAATGAATGGGTTGATAAATTAATGACATTTCCATAGAGATATGGAAGTCAGCTCCTAACCCTTAATTCTGCCTCTTTTTCTTCCCTAGTCAAATCCATCCAGACGACAGCTGCCCACCCAGAATGTAATCTTTTCCCCTGTGGTCTTCTTTGAGGGTCACAGAGAATATGGACAAGAGTAATGACCCCAGGACAATACCAATGTCCCTGCCTCCTCCCCGTGCCTGGTCCTCCCTTGCCCAGGATGTGGGGGGACAGGTGAAATGCTCTGCAGAATGGGCTCTGAGCGCAAGGAAGAGCAGTGCTTCACGTGACTTGTGGCCAGCTTTGACTGGTGAAGGTAATTCTCAGATTCTAATTCTAAAACACTCTATTGGAGATTTGAACTTAGGGGACACAGCCTCTGCGATCCTGAGTTTTTTGGACAGAACCCTATAGGCCAACTGTCTACTTTATGAGCCCAGAGTTTCAGATTTTAAGTGTTTTACCAGGTGATGGTGAGGGTTGTGTCACCATGGCTGCAGACACTTGAAGTTGAAGACAGAGCATAACTGGGTAGGTGAGGAGATCAGGGGCTTAGAGATGGGGTCAAGGCATGTGAGAAAGAGAAGTTCTCAACTCTATTATCAACTTTCTGCAAAAACCCACCAAACAGCACACATGCATCCTCCCATAAATTTGAAAAATTTTAACTCAGAAGGGGCCAGCGTCGCTCATATATTTTTATTTTACTTTCCCGAGTTAGAGTTACAATTACCATGAATCCGAAAAGACAATTTTCTTTCCAGTGTTGGATGGGGAGAAATGAAGCAGTGATTGATTAGAAGTAGAAGTTGGGAAAAGGTTAGTGAATTCAAAGGTATATTTTTACATGGGAAAATGTCAGTTTTAACATGGCACTAATTCGCTTTAATAAAATAAAAAATAGTAAATAGTCACTTTTAGAGAAAACCAGTTTCAATATTCTTGATATATATATTCTCCCTAACTTGAGTGTGTGTTAGAGTGTGTTGCATATATATTTGTTATTCTATTTTTGGGTAGAATTTTCCATTGTGAAAATAGCATCATGTATATATGCTATTTTATGCCATAGTAGACATAGATTCTGTGGACGTGAAGCTTATAAAGTTTGGGGGTCTTCTTTAATAAAATGTTTCCCAATGATGAATAGAAATGTATCTACAGGACCTTGGAAGGGGCCGTCCCAAAGTTTAAGCTTCATTATCATCACAGTAAATGTCCCTCTCTACACCCTGGTTTCCACACATACAAACCCACATACACACTTGACAAAACATGGTAAACATCCCTAATTACTTCCTCATGTCCACATGAGGCACTGAGCAAAGCTCCATTCAGGAAGCACACATGGAACTCCCCAGGGGCGCCTGGCACTGGGACAACCCCACAGGGGAGCTGGGTGCCTGGCCTCCGCTCTTATTCATAAAGGAATCATGGCAGACAGGCAACAGGGCCTCTTGGCTGGTGTCTCCCCATGGCCCGTGCACAATCCAGTTACTTCACAAACTCCAAAAAGTGAGTCATGTGAGGAGCATCACACAGCATGTTCTCACTTAGAACCCAGCCTAGCAGCTCGTCCTGGTCGCGTATGTCCAGTGAAACGGCACACGGCATTTTGGGAAGAGACGTCCACCTGCTGCCACTTCCCAGAGTCACACTGACGTTTTCCCCTGTGGCACAGGTTCCGGCAGTCACAGTTTGGCTGATGGAGCAGGGCCCTGAGGTCTATCCAAAACAGATGTTGTCATGTCCGTGACATAAATAGTGTTGCTCCAAAAAGGGGGCAAATGGAATTTGAAGACTATAATTACAGTTCAAATAGCATTGTTTAAAGTGAATCACCAGAGCTTCAGTTTGAATCTTTAGAAGGCAATGAGTCCTTTTCTACTGCATTTGAAATGCCCACCACCACGAGGCAAAAGGAGCATTTTCCCAGTCGAGTGCAGTGGCCAACAGAGCAGATGTCAGACGTGTTTTCTGTTTTTGTACATTAACCACAGCGCTTTGAAAGCAAATGTTAGCCCTGGCCCTGGCCTGTGTGGCTCCGCAGGGGTGAGGAGTAGTGTGGTCTGAAGCTGTGAAGGTGGCTGCTCAGCCTTCTGGGCAGTATCACTGTCCCCTGGAGGACACAGGGCAGGGAGACACTCAGTTGCAGCAGCTCACATAGCCCTAATGCTGAGCGAAATGGTGTCAAACATGAACCTCCACACAGCACATACAAACAACAAACTCTTTTTTTTTTTTTTTTATAAATCTGGCCTTTGATATTGAAAAGTCCCATCAAAAATAGGAAGTAGGACTGCAAACATCTTCATTAGTTAAGGGGAGGGTCTCTTGGAGGATACATCGAAGAGCTTTTTAATTGCTCCCATTCTGTTTTGTGGATGCGGTGGTGAAGTCCTGTTCCTGTGACATCCTAACTACCTAAAATAAATAGCAGAAGATGACAGTGTCAATGGAAAATAAAAGGCACTTCGGTTCATTAATAACTGGACCGTGGTAAAAATAGGCTCTTAGAAGCCACAGCTAAAATGTGTGCTCAGACGCCTGTGCTTGTGAGAGGAAATGGATGCTGTGGCTCAGAGCTGAAAACTCCTCGGAGGCACTGGTTCTCTGGAGAGCCGCCTCAGGCCTGAGGCTCCTCTAAATGTCCCCTTACTTCATTGCTTCTCGGGATTGCTCAGGAGGCTAACATGATGTGTTTGTTAAGCAATGTACCCCCACTCCCAAAAAAGGGGAAAGAAAATCTCTGCTCTCTCTTCCCAACATCCCAGTTATCAGCCGCCGAGTAAGACATCTGAGCACCAGATGTTGATATGAATGCAGAAACTGATATTCGTGGCGATTCGTTGCTTGTCATTTCTTTCAGTGAGAATGTAAGCACCATTCCTTACAAAGTTGAAGTTGAGAGGGCTGCAGATCAAGGCAAGGCCTTGCGGGGAAAACATGAAAGTTGAAGAAGAAAGAATCTTTTAAAAAGCTCCACGATTCTGCATTAACACACGCAACATGCTTCTACTTGTATCCCAGGCACTTCTTGAGCCAGTTGTTCCATTGTCACACTTCAGAGTCCTCACTGGTAAAAAGGAGGTAAAAAACAATCCTCTTTGCAGGGCAGTTGTGAGCAGTAAGTGGGATAATCAATGCCTATAAAATGCATAGTCATTAATGACACAGAGAAAAATGCTCAAAACTTGGGAGCCACGATTAATACGGAGAAACTGAGGGTGAAACAAAGTGTAAAGTTCTTAGTAGCCATGCCTTGGGAGAAGCCAATTAGATCAGGAATGTGATCACATTTTATTTATCCAAGGACTCACCTGAAAACCAAATGGAAAAGCTGGCACGAGGGTGATTGTGCTGCTCTGATGGTCCCATCAGTTCTGGGGAAAGCGGCCCCCACGTGCAGCCATAACTCATGGGCGAGCCCCTCCTCCCCGTTTAGTAACCCAGCCTGCCTTGTTTATCCGAAGGCCCCCCTCCCCCCCCCCCCGACAGGCTGTCATCTAGGTTATTCCAGAGTTGATTTGTATCCAACGCAACGGTAATCGACACCGTTATCACACCATAAAACCCGAGGCCACGTGAAGGTGAAGATGAGCTAAAGGATCTATTCCACTCAATGAAAATAATATGAATAAATCATCCTGACAAAAAAAAAATAAAAAAGTTATAGAAAAACACATAAACTCAAGCTATGCCTCAGTCCTTTCAAGGGATTTTGGTGACTTGCTTTCCTTCCTCGAGGCCCCCCTTCTCCGTCCCTCCCTTGCCTGAAGCAGGAATACTCTTTTGTCTCCCAAGACAATCATGGGGTACGCTTTACCTGGAAAATATTTAGGACCCCAGATCACACGTATAGTGAGAACAGGATGGATTGCAATCCAATCATTTCTTCAAAGGCACTTCAAGGCAGGAGGCTGCTGCTATTAGGTTCACGGGCCGCAAGTTTCTTTCCCCGGAGAAAAGGGAAGACTGAGCACAGTGATGCAGTGGAGGATGGGACTCTTGTCCTTGCTCATGTGCTAACAGGCACTAACAAGAAAGAGAAAGGGTTCTGTTTGGACTTTTTATTTACTTTTTATTTTTTAAACATATTTTTATTGATTTTTTTAGAGAGAGGAAAAAGCAGAGGGATAGTGAGATGGAAACATCGATGAGAGAGGAAGTCATCGATTGGCTGCCGCCTGCACTGCCTCCCACTGGGGATCAAGCCTGCAAGCAACCTGGGCATGTACCTTGACCAGGAACTGAACCAACAACTTCTTGGGTCCTTGGTTCTTGGGTTGCTGAGCCACACCAGCCAGGCTGTTTGGACCTTTTAAAGGCCCTCTAAGACAACTGGCAATAATGTTAAGATCACCAGCTCTGTCCTGACCGGTTTGGCTCAGTGGATAGAGAGAGCATCAGCCTGTGGACTGAGTGTTCAGTTCCGGTCAAGGGCATGTATCTTGATTACGGGCACAGCCTCAGTGGGGTGAGTGCAGGAGGCAGCTGATCAATGTTTCTCTCTCATTGATGTTTCTAACTCTGTCCCTCTCCCTTCCTCTCTGTAAAAATTCAATAAAATATATTTCTAAAAAAATAAAAAGATCATCAGCTCTTCCACAACTGCTGTGTACTTTGAGCTGATGGGATTGATATCCTGCAGACAACACCAAGCCCAGGTCCACAAAGCCAGAAACATAGTGCACAGGTAAATGTTGCAGGGTTCTGGCTCCTCCGGGCTGTGAAGATAGGCAAGCCAGCTCACATAGGGTTAACTGACTTGTGAGATTACCTAGATTGTCTGAATTACCTAGAACAATCCACATTAGGTATCATCCAGGTAATCTTGCTTTGCCCTTCTGTTGCCTAGGCAAAGTCTACCTGTTCCAGAATTCCTTTCAACCCCAATCTCTCTAACAAGGTTGAGCCTAATGCTCTCCTGTATGTAACAGCCTCTTTCATTTGTAAATAATATCAATATAGAGAATAATATCTTATTATTCTTTCTTATTATATCCTCTATCTATCTATCTATCTATCTATCTATCTATCTATCTATCTATATCTAGAGAGGGAGAGAGAGAGAGAGAGAGAGAGAGAGGAAAGAGAGAGAGAGAAAGAGAGAGAGAGAGAGAGAATATGCAAATTAGGCCAGGACACTGCAACGGGTCATGACCTGATAGGAATAAGTTTCAAGCAAGTGAGGCCCAGAGCAGAGACTGAGACAGAGACGGGGAGGGGGCGGGCGGGGGGGGAGGAAGAGAGCGGGCAGGGGGTGGGGGGGAAACTGCTGCGCCCGGCTCGGGCTGGTCCTCCCCGGAGCCAGAGTGGACACAGATAGTGACAGGGGGGCCAGCCTGCAGCCTCCATCGCCAAGCACAGGCCAGAGTTTTATCTAGTCACACAGATAAAACTGTCCTCCTTGTCATTTTTCTCACCTACATTCCTAATAGGAAAAGGGGAATCTTAAGTTCCTGTTGCCAAAGGAATTGAATTCCTCTTCCTGATGTCACTGCCAGCTCCGCATGGAAGCAGCGCGGCTCCCAGCAGCGTGCTGCGGTTCCCGCTGGCTCCTGCAGAAGCGGCGGGCAGCCTACTGTGGGTGATACTGTGCAATGGGCTCCTAGTAGGTATAATACGCATTATACATCTATCAAGATATTTAAATCTCTATATCATTTAAACCTGTATATTATATATCTTTAGAGATATTCAAATCTATTTATTACATATATTATATATAACATTATATAATGATATCTTAGGTCTCTCATAGGCTTTCATTGCAAACTAAGCACTTTCCCATGTATTTGTGAAAGACTTGAGAAGCATAGCATTATCTGTGTTGTTATTGCCCCTAAATACTTATGTGCATAGCCGCGGTCTAAGGGTGTCTCCGAGGTCTTGCAGTTTGTTTGAAAAGCTGTTTTAAATTAACGCAGCAGAAGGCCCATATAACAAGATAAACAGGCCGTGGTCCACCTCTGATCAGCCAGGCCCCAGAAAGATAACAGTTACATAAATAAATATTTCACACTAGCGTTAGTTCTGCCCGCTTCTTCCCGCATGGCTCAGGGCGGTTTCGGGTTTTGGCTTTCCACAGCACTTTCTGTTGAATAAATAGTTCAGCAAGGAATTGGGCTCGTGGGCTCCTTTTAAGGGCCAGTATCTTTTGTAATCCCCTGCCTGCAACCTCTGGCTACTGGGGGACTTTGGATAAGGCCTCTAGTCCTGGGGTAGCCAGATAGGGTTATCTTTTCAAACAGTTAGGATTCATCATTCTTTGTTGGCTTTGAAAGGATTTTCATTTCTCTGGGGCCTTGTGCTCCAGGACCTAGTGTGCCTTTGGCAACCAGAACTTAAGATTCCTCTTTTCCTATTAGGAATGCAGGTGAGAAAAATGACAAGGAGGACAGTTTTATCTGTGTGACTAGATATCTGACAAAATGTCTCTCTGTGTGCCTTTGCATTCATGCAGGAGTTTTCTTTTAAAATGTAATATCCTAAGGTGGGTGGGGGAGGGGGAGACAGAATCCAAGGCATTTAATATAGCTATTATTTTTGCGTAAGTGACCTCAGCTAGCAAAATTTGGTGAAATAGCTCTAGTTTTGAGGAGAGGTATTCCTGGAAATATTCTAGCAGGAAAAAAAAATGTATTAGTTTTCCATTTTTAGTGAGCACGTGTCCCTGTTTTATTCATGGCTCTTAAAGGGCCACAAAAATATTTAACCTGAAGCAAAAAAACATGCCTCCTAACACAGTTTAGAAAAAGGAGGCACTATCTAGAGGGAAGATGGCATAAGTGGCATAGACCTCCACCTCTGCTCACTGTAGGGCCCTTCTGCATGGGGAGCTGGCAGCAACATGAGGAAGAGGAATTCAAGTTTGCTAAAGTTATTATTAATTGCAATAGTGCTGTGCCTTCGTTTAAGAAAAAGATAACAAAAAATAAGAAACCTAATCACAAAAACTGATGTTGCAAAACATACAAGTGCACATTACGTTACCATTGTATTTTTTGTTTTGCAAAAGAATTTGGCATCTGGGTATCTTATGGTATGTTTTCCTAGCACAATGAAAACTGCATTCAATCCTTTTTTTTTTTTTAATAAGCTTTTATTGATTTTAGTGAGAGAGAGGAAGGGAGAGGGAGAGAGAGATAGAAACACCGATGAGCAAGAAACATCAATTAGCTGCCTTCTGCATGCACTCTTCTGGGGATAGAGCCTGAAACCCAGGCATGTACCCTGACTGGGAAGCGAACCCAAGATCTCTTGGTTCATGGGTCCAGGCTCACCCACTTAGCCTGGCAAAACTGTATTCAATTCTTATAAAATGTTTCACACACAATGTGATTGGAGGACCTATTGTCTAAAGTTTTAAAATGTATTCTACTTATATGTTTTATATACATATTGATAGGTGGCATTATTTATGCAAACACTGCATACAGAGTATTATTCCAAATTTTAAATAACATAATTTGCCATCTATAAGGCTGTATTGCCTGAGCAATGCAGAAAAACGTCCCATGTTCTAGTAAGATGAATCTCCCCACATTAGACAAAGTCTACTTAACCTCTATACCATGAATGATATACCGGATGGATCCGCAATAAGCATTAGTACTCTGCTAACAATGTCCTCAAGAGCACACGGCATTGATCTGCTTGGGTTCCAGCTCAGTAACCCCAGCTGCTCCCAGCATCCAGGAGAAGATGCTGATTAAGCAAAGATGGAACGGGCGAAAAGGACCGTTTTTTTCTGTTCACTCAGGATGGCTTGGGTGACCCTCAACAACAGCCAACCTGCCTGCGGAGAGCAGTGGAAGAATGAACGCTGAATTAAAAAAATAAAAATAAAAATAAAGGATGAATGCTGGATAGCACCGTGGGGATCACACCGAGGCCACGGCATCAGCACCTGGCCCAGGCCTGCATTTACCCCTGTTCCCTCCTATTGCAGAACTTGCCAGGGGAAGTTTTTTGCCTTTGTTCTTTCAGTCAGAAATTTTTGGAAAGTGGCCATTCTGGAGACCTCCATGTGCTGCCGTTCTACCACACCGGCATCTTAGTGTCCCCACCTGTACATGGGCAGTACTCAGCTCACAGAGTTGTGATAATTAAATGAATTAGCACCTGCAGTAGAATGCCTGGCACAGGGTTGCCATTCACAAATGCTCTCTGCTGTTGTGCTTTGATCCTTGGTCTCTGAGCAGATGCTGCAGGGCTACATCCAGAGCCAAGGGGACCCCAAGGAATAGAAGAAATAGGAGCTTCTCAGACACCCTTCTGATTTGCCTCAGTTTCTCTATAAAGGGGAAATGTGGGGACTCCTTTCTAATTTGACTGGAGGCCTCCAAGGGCTGAAGTATCTATTGTGCTTTCTTATCCAAGGACAGCATTTGCAATCTACTATGTTAGGCTTTACTGTGTCATACCCCCCGCCCAATTTTTTTTTTCATGTTTTGAGCTGAGTATTTGTCCTTTGTTTTGTATAGGACAGCATTGAGGGGGAAATGAATACATATATATTCCCAAGCAATTAACTGGCTTGTGAAAATGGATATGAACAAAACCAGAAAGGTAATGCATTTTATTCTTAAAATATGACTGCTTATTGATTTAACAGAGCAAACACTGCATTATTGTCCCGTTATTGGGAAGCCTAGAGATATACATCTAAAACTAGAACCATGGTTTATTGAATGGTTATTATCCGCAGCCTTTGTAAATACGGACCTTTTTTTTTTTTTTCCCTCCAAGTAGTTGGATCTGGAGAGATGCTGAGCCTGAGGAGTCTCAAGTCTTATCGATGTGACAGGCTCTATCTCGAGAGGTGTTTACTGCTGTGATAAATTAGGAGCACCTCTCTTTAAGTGTTCACAGCAGATCCAACAACTGGCTGTCTTCATCCTCCTTTAAAAAATGTGTGAAATCCAAAGCTAAAGTCCAAAGGACTGACATGGATGCCTTGTTTCAGATCTGGTGATGCCTGCCTCTGCTTTGGTGTTACAGAGAACCGGAATAATCAAACCATGCTCAGACAGTTTTTTTTGGAGTTACATTTATTATGCGCGGGACCAGAGGAAAATGTCTATCAAATTCTAGGCCCCAACCTATAGGAATTTTCCCCATTTATATGTTTTTACCTTCTTTGTCTCCCAAATATGCGATGTTTCCCACCCCTTTTGCAAGTTCTTAAAGGGCCCCTATGTGCTGGGGCCTTGAGACCTCAACCAAAGGCCTGGCCTGGTGCCAGCACTGATAATTTTGCCCCGGGAAAGATTTAATAGCCTCTCTGGAGTGAGAGTAGTCTCGTTTTCCTTGTTATTTAACCCAGCAAATATTTACAGAAAGCCAAATATCAAGGTTAAAATTTCCAACAGCATTTTTTATATAAGATGGATGCTTCATTGGGGGACAGGAACTGTTAGCTCTCACCCTCGGAGGTTAGAGTGGGGGCTGTTTCTCCTACCAAGTGTGTTTCTTGGTTTCATGCCTTTTCCTACTTCTCCTCCCACGTAGAACCCCTCCATCTCTGCAATGCAGACCATCATCTGGAAGCCACAGTTCAGCTTCCCCGCAGCAGAAGAGAATTGGGAGGGGGAGGGGCAGCGTTACAGCCTCCTGATGTGCCTTTACTTGGGCACAGAATCCAGTGTTTTCCAAACAAGGATGTGCACTGCGGCCATAGCGTGTTTGGGTGCGTGGTGGTGTTCTGGGTCATTTTCTGACCAGGGCACCTGTAGTGAAAGAGGCCAGGGGTGGCCAACCTCCTACAATGCATGCACAGTCACACCATGAAGGGCTGCCCAATGCCAGTCGCATCCCCGTTGCTTCTGGAGGCCTACAGACTTTTCCTGTCACTCTTCGTTCAGTCACGGGCCTCTCTTCCTTTGTCTAAGATTGACCTCTAAGTAAGGCTACCGAACCCTCTTTTAGAAGCTCCTCCCAGCTCCACAGAGGCCTAAGGTGAGCTCCTGGTGTGGTAGTGTTAACAGTGATTTCAGCATCCAGTTTGGGCAAGATCCAACTATAACTCTGGACCTCTTGCTGAAGACATTATCTTTTATTGGCACAGAATGAAAGCACCACTGAGGATGGACATCTGACTCTAGTACCCGAGTCCCTAAACCGCTCTTGCTGGTGCTGTCCCCTCTAACCCCTAATCTTTGACCTCAACCCACTGCCTGACCAGCTGCTCGCTTATTTCTGACTCAGTATGATTTTCACTTCTGGCCTCTTGTCCCCCATCCACTTACTGGTGTGGCACCCCTTTCTCTACCAGTGGAGACTTTCTCTGCCGAGACTCCAAGTTTACCATTCAGAGTTGGGATGAGAAATGCTGCCCTGGTTATCTCTGAGTGGAAGAGTTACCGATGGTTTTTGTTTTCTCCTAGTTACATGATTCCAATTTTATTTTTTAAATAGTGGGCACACATAGTCTTGTAATTTCTCCCCTTTGTCTTTATTTATTTTTCTTTAATTACGTCAGGTATATATGAATACATTTTTTGTTCTTTAAAAAAACAACACAGAGGTATTTAGAGTAAAAGACAATCACCCCACAATTCCCTAACCTCCATTCAATGTATCCGCTCCAGAATTTATCAAGTGCTGCATATCATTCCATAACTTTTCTATGCGTTTACCTATAAATATATGCATATGTCAGTTATAACATTGGGGTTGGTGGGGGAGAGAATGAAGATTAACAAATGCTTATTTCTTGACAATTGTGTGGCTCACTATCTTGGTTAGCCTCCATTATCAATTATCTATCCTGAGGTTCTTCCTCTCTCAGTTCAAGTTCCTACTCGGTCTTCTTAGGGCCTGAATGTCCTCTTCTGCATCTGTCCTCCTGGCCACCCTCCATCCTAGCCACTGCTTCTCTGTATGCCAGCACATTTGATGGATCTTTCCCTGCTCGTGTCACTACCAGACTCCTTTCTAAGGAGGGAGCCAGGAGTCAGGTGTTCTAATATTAGACAGAAACAAATAGGTAGTTAGTTCCCATCTTCCTCTGGGTGTCTCAGAATTATATCTTATGAAATACTTAAAACAATTTGCATTTCGTCATATACTCTCTGTAGCGTGGTGCCACAATCTCAACAAGTTTCAGGGGAGATGAAATGCATCTTTACCACACCTTTTACAATTTACAAATCATAAAACTATATGGTCAGTTTTCCATCCCCAAGGCAGACATTGTCCCCTTAGATACATAGTTGAACATCTGATACGTGGAAAAATCCAACTGAGAGCAACAGCTAAAAATAGAACTCAGAGAAGCAATGAGTCATGGCCTAAATGAACAAATACATTAAACAATATATTAAATAGAACAAACTCGCCAAAGGAACATAGAGGCTACCTTAAGTAATCTTCCGCCTCTCAGGATGTAGATGTTAAAGGGGCTCAAGAGGTATTGGGAATAATGAACAAACACTTTTAGGTAACTTTATTATTTGCATAGTTTTGTTTTTCCTCCTAAGGATGTAATCTGCCCCTTCCCCCCAACACATACTTATTTCAGTCCTAAAATAAAGATTGGTTCAAACTGATGTTGTTTTTTCCTTAAATGACTATACTAGTAGACTATCTCAGATATAAACAACCTGGCTCTGTGGATTTAGCAAGGCAGTAACATCTATGCTAATCCCTAATCAGCCAGGTGCTTGCCCCCTGGGTGACCTTCCAGTAAGACCAGTCTCCCTGCTCTTCTTTGGTTACTTTGACACGGTAACATTAGCAAGCTCTTCTGTCCTCCCTGCTGCCACCAGGTAGACTAACAAATGAAAACACCGGAAAGCTGTTTGCAAAAAGGAAGTCCTTGGTGATGCAGGCATGATCGAAAGAGACAGGTCAGCTCAGACAGGAAGCTCTAAATCCTGATTCTGGCTCCATCCCCAGTCACCCCAAGCTGGGTTTCAGTCTCTGTGCTTGCAATTGGAGTGGGGGAGGGGGAACAGAGGAGTGGGGAGGGGAGAGGGATAAAGCTGAAATAGTCATCTAGCTGGGCAAACCTGACTAAACCACGTGAAAAACCAGACAACGGTACAGGGAATGACTAGTGTCACCACCAAGTGTCACAGGATGTAATTTCTGTACTTGGGGTTTAAAATATCTCCTCTGCAAGATGTCCCTCCTCCCCCAGGCCCTATGCCTTCTCAGGACTGCAATGCTTGTACATAGGTAGCATTTTGTCCCAGTCCACTTGTACTGTGCTTGTCAACCCACATGTGAGAGAGTCACATGTATGCTAATATCTAACAATTCATAGGCATTAATCTCTCACTCTCTCCTTTGAAATGTAATGTGTATACCAACCACACAATTCACCCTCTTTAAGTAAACAATTCAATGGTTTTTAGTGTATTCACAGAGTTGTGAAACCATTACCACAACCAATTTTAGAACATTTTCATCACTCCCAGAAGAAACACTGTATCCTTTAGATTTTTTTTTTAGATATATTTTTTATTGATTTCAGAGAGGAAGGGAAAAGAAGAGAGAGAGATAGAAACATCACTGATGAGAGAGAATCATTGATCAGCTGCCTCTTGCACACCCCCTACTGGGGATCAAGCCCAAAACCCAGTCATGTGCCCTTGACCAGAATTGAAGCTGGGATCCTTCAGTTCCCAGGCCAACGCTCTATCCACTGAGCCAAATCAGCTAGGGCTGTACCCTTCAGATTTTAACCTTTAATCCTTCTGGCCATAGGCAACCACTAATCTACTTTCTGTCTCTATGGATTTGCCTCTTCTGGACATTTCATATAAATGGAACCACACAATTTGTAGTTCTTTGTGTCTGGCTTCTTTCGTGTAACATAATGCTATCAAGGTTCATTCATGTTGTAGCATGTATCAGCCTTCATTCCTTTCCATGGCTGAATAGTATTTCATTGCATGGATACACAACATTTCGTTTATTCATTCATCAGGTAATGGGCATTTGCAATGGTTTTACTTCTTCGCTATTATGGATAATGCTGCTATGAACATCTGCATTCAAGTCTTTGTGTAGATACGTATTTTCATTTCTCTTGGGTACTAAGCTGTTACCCAAGTCAAGGGATTGAGCACTTGGGGTGCTCTATCCAAAAAATGAGACATGATTGTCGCAAGGTGGTTTTATTTACCTGCAGAAAGTAAAGGATACAGGATCCATATCCAAAGTTCTGTTTCTCCAAAAGGAGGCTTAGCCATTGCTCATATTTACTATTTGGTCAATCACATGTTGATTTCAGTTGGATACACTTATTGGGTTGAGTTCCTGTCAAATCATCCTGTTTACTGCTGGTCTGTAAAATACTGTGCAACTTTTTAACTTTTAGCAAGAATAGCATTTAGTAGGAATGGCACAGACCTTGAGACTTCTCCTCTCACTAACATAGCTAGGAGTGGAATTGCTGGTCAAATGGTAGCTCTGTGTCTAACTTTTTGAGGAACTGTCAGCCTGTTTTTCAAAGTGGCTGCACCATTTCATGCTCCCATCAGCTGTGTCAGAGAGTTCTGGCTTCTCCACATCCTGGCCACCGTTGCTGTTGCCTGACTTTTTTATTCTTGCCACTCTAGTGAGTATGAACTAGGAAATCACGATGGTTTTGATTTACATTCCCTGATTGCTAATGACGTTGGGCATCTTTTCCTGTGTTTAATGGTCATTTGTATATCTTCTTGGAGAAATGTCTGTTCAAATCTTTTGCTCTGTTTATATTTTCATTATTGAGTCGTAGAAGTTCTTTATATTTTTTATAAGTTCCTTATCAGATATATGATTTAAAAATATTTTCTCCTATTCTGAGTTGTCTTTTTTACTTTCTTAATAGTATCCTTTGAAGCACAGAAGTTTTTAATTTTGATGACATTCAATTTGTCTATTTTTTTTCTTTTTGTTTCATGTGCTTTTGATGTCATATTGTAAAACACCACTGCCAAATTCAAGGCCATAAAATTTACCTTTATGTTTTCTCCTAAGAGTTTTATAGTTTTAGCTCTTACATTGAGATCTTTGATCCATTTTGAGTTAATCTTTGTATATGGTTATAATGATCTCTTCATACATGACTGTTAACTGTCCATTTATTATAAAATTGAAAGAAAGTTCAGGCTGAATTTTGTCATATGTTAATTATTCAACAAGTATTCAGTAAGGGTCTACTATGTGCCAGGTAGTTGAGACACAAGAGTGGGCAAAAGGGTTGAACCTTGCCCTTACTCTGATCTCAATGTAGTGGGAGAAACCCATACCAGTGTTATCTCACATGCAGCAGTAAATGTTACAAAGAGAAAGTACAAGGTGGTTTTAAAAGGTTTCAGCTGAGGATCTGATACAGTCTGGAAGCGAGGGAAGACAGTGATCTGAGGCAGAACAAAAGGGAGTTAGGCAAGTGTAGGGTGAAGGTTGGAAAGAAAGTTCTCATCAAAAGAAACAGCATTGAGAGTGAGAAGGGGGGGTGGGAAGAGATAAAATTAGAGATGTAGGCAAGGGACAAAATAAACAAGATTATTTATTAAACACTGCCTATCGGCCAAGTGTTGTAAACTCTTTTATATGCTGCATTTTTTTAAAAAGTTTTCATTTCAACCGTGAGAGATAAGGTCATTATGCATTTCTTTCTTTCTTTTTTTTTTTTCGTATATTTTTTTAATTGATTTTTTTACAGAGAGGAAGGGAGAGGGATAGAGCGTTAGAAATATGGATGACAGAGAGATCAAATCAGCCACCTCCTGCACACCCCCTACTGGGGATGTACTGGCAACCAAGATACATGCCCCTGACTGGAATCGAACCTGGGACCTTTCAATCTGCAGGCCGACACTCTATCCACTGAGCCAAACTGGTTTTGGCCAAACATATATTTTAACTCTTTAAAAACCTAGTACACATACCTTTTACATTTTTTCCCCTTATATCTACATACCTTTAAATCAGAGAGGTTATGTAACTATTAGGCCCATCCAGCTAGCAAGTGGCAGAGTTGGGACACAAACTCAAGGCAATGTAAATCTACGCCCTGCTCTTACAGGTCTGCTACATTGCCTCTGCTCAGAACTGGGTCAGGAACCTCTGAGGTTTAGATTTAGGAAGAGCAACCTTCATTGAGATATTTTAGTAAAAGAAAATCCTGAAGAAGTAGTCTGGGAGAAAGAGACTAGAGTGCAAACAAATAGAGCCAGAGTCTCTTGGCCATGAAGTGCGAATGTGACAGCTGCCCTATATGGTCATTAGGGAAAAGCCTCTCCCTCATTGAGGGTAAGACAAACTTATTTGTCACTCTTATGCATAGAAGTATTCTAAGACAAAGCCCTTGGAGTCCCAGGGCCTCAGCTTGGTGGTCACAGTGCTTCTCTGGAGGTGCTGATGTGAGATCATTTTCTGTTCCTCCAAGGAATTCAAAATCTGACCTGCAACACTGATTCTTCTAGTTAAAAAAAAAAACACAACACAATAAATTGTTAAAGGGCAGGATTGCCCGTGTGGATACAATGAGCCTGAACTCTGGAGGAGCCTGGAGAAGACAGATACAGCAGGAAACTCTAGACTCAGATGAAATTTCCCACCTGATTACCCAGAAGCAAGCAGGCTGGCACAGCTGTACAGCCAGCCGTAAGGGCAGCCAAGGACCCGCCTTCTCTGCAAGTTGCAGGCTTTTAGCTTTCGGATTCTGTCCAGCTGGAAGCTCGGGCAGAGATGATAAAGCAGAGCTGCAGCAAAGCTTTATGGAAAGCAATCTGCTAAAAGCAGGCAGGAAGGTTGCTTGTCTCAGACTACAATGCTTCTTGAGGTTTCTGTGCACCTCTCCCAGCTTTCCTGTGCTTATCTGTGAGCTTGGAAATGAGACTAGGGATAAACTGGCTGCAGCAATGCGCGTTCGCTCTTTGAGTGTGTGGCCGACTGCAAGGACACTTGCTGCTCTTGTAACTGGCTCTCACTACCTCATTCCTTTATTCCAGCTCTTATTCTTATTTTTTGCTTCATTCCATCTTGCATTACCCAGGAGCAGTGTCACAATCTCAAGACATCAACAAGGGCCAGGCAAGTCCCATAAGTAAGTGAAATGGGCTAGGAGTTAGGCAAGCAGGAGCAGTATAAACTGAGAAGAAAACAAAACAACAACAAAAACCCTCCAGAGAAACTAGCAATTCCCTATCTAGAAGGGGCAGCAGCTCCTCAGCCCCAATTCATTGTGGCCATGCAAAATTTGGGCCAGTGCTGGCAGATCTGACCTTTTTTTTCCCCAGGACAATCAGAAATCCTGAGTCTTACTGGACATTTCTGTATTGTAAAGCAGCGTGGGGACCAGGCACACTGAAGGGCAGATCCAGCTTCATAGCCTACCTGCTTGCAACCTCTGCAGAGAGCATGGGCCTTAAAAGCACGCACTGGGGATCCAATGAGCTGAATTTGCATTGTGAACTAACAGGAGGCATTGACTAATTATCTCATCTTTTATCACCATCATCAATTAAAAATTTACTCATTGAGATGTTTTGAGAAATTAAATGTGCTTAGCACAATGCCTACCCTATAGTAAACTCTCAACAAAGACTATTTCTGTTCTACCTTGATTTCCTTTGAAAAGACAATTTTCCATCCTTGAAGAGCAGGTTTGCAAAGACTCCTACTGCTGAAAACTGCCCAGCAACAGGCCCTGCTGGGAGTGGTGAAAGCTGCAAGCTCCGAGGAGCGGCCACGGGCTTTCCTGCAGCTCATTCAAGGCTAGAAACCCAGCCCCTCCCCCACCAGGCATGCCCAGAAACTATAGATCCTGCCTTAATTACTAGCAATTAAGCTGGCTTCAGCCTGCAATACAGGATCAGGTCCCTAACGGTGGCATCCTGAGGCCCTTACAGGAACAAGGCACAGCCCTTCCGGAGCCTCCTCTCCCCCCCCCCCCCAACCATTTATTTAGCCCCTGCACTTCCCCCTCCCCCACCCAAACCTCCCTGTCATCCAAGCCACGCTGAGCCTGGACAGGGATCCTCCCTTCGCTGCATTCTAAACCTCCGCATCCAGACAGCAGTTCTCAAGGGCAAACCTCAGCTCTCGAGATTCTCTTTGGATTGCACAGTGAAAGATGGAGGCCCCTGTCTTTTCCCAGAACACTTTCTTCATTTGCTAAAATACGTTTGTAAGAGGGAATTTTCTTACAATCGGGAACGAACTAATACATTCACTCAAGTGGAAAAGAAAAATTAGAGATCTTGTATGAGAGAAAGGCAGAGTAGCAATAATGGCAAGTGTATGTCTTTAGAGAAAGACCCTCTCCATAGAGGCGGAGTGAGGCAGCTTTGGGGTGGGGTCTGGCGGGGGAGGTGAGTCATCCAGGCAGTTCTCCAGACACATCCTCTTCTCTCACCTGTTCAGACCTTAGATTGCATATTGATGAGAACCCCAAGACCCAGGCTTGGAGACAGACTTTGGTAAAAGCACCTTCTGGATCTGACGTGCTCTCAGACACAGGCAGGTAGCGGGTGCTTGGAGAAAGGAAGCCAGTTTTCTGGCTCGGCCTTAGAGCTTTGCCTCTGCCTCAGGCAGAATCAGCTAGGGAACCGTCCCTCTCTCTCTCTCCTTCCCCTCCCTTCCCACCCCCGCCCCTGAGACTACGCATGTGGCCCACACCTGCTCTTGGCTCTGAGGCCCTGATGCTCAGGGCAGCTGAGCCACCTGCATCTGAGACCCAGGGTTACAATGAGCCTCTGGGAGGGCCAGGCAGGAACTTCCACGCTCTCCACCGCACAGATGGCTTTGTTCTATTTACAGATCAGGAGTCAGTGGCATTTTGCAATTCACTAGTTCAGTAGTTATTAATGTCTGTTAGCCCAGTTAAAAACACACACACTTAGAATTTAACAGAGTTTTAAGATGAATATTTAATGTAGCTTTCTCACATACATAATTCTTATCTCTTAGGCACGTCTGTATTTACTTAGATAATCCAGACAAGGAAAACACCCAGTAGCTTAATCAGTGTGATTATCTGTCTCAGCACTTGTTCTTTCTTTTCTTTTGTAAAAATTTAACCAGATTATAGCACGATCTCTTACTTCATTGACTGTCTACAGCAACTGATCACTGGGTGTTCCTTCCCCTATCCTGCGGTCTCATTATCATTTTCTACCAAATGGCAGATCTGCAGCTACACATGGACAAAAATACATGTAAATGCATACCAAGTTCTTTCAAGTTCTAATCTTTCAGAAGTTATGACAGACCAATTAGAAGCTTGGCAAAATTAATGAAAAGTAGTGATCATTTGCAGAGATCTGGGAAGTTGGGGTCACACCAAGAGCTCTATAACACATATAAAGCCCAGATTGGGGGGGGGGGTACCAGATGTAAATTTATTGCACAGGAAAATTCATGCAGAAACCCAAGTACACTTCTCAGGAAGCTTTTTCACTGGGATGGCAAATGGGGTCACATGATGAGATAGAATGCAACCAGTGGAAAGCTTTGTCCAAAATGTTAAAAACAACTCCACATTACCACACCTCTCTTATGTTATTTCACCTCAGATTACAGGGGGTCCTGGATCTTTGCTACTTAGGACAATTGGGTTTGCTTCCTATTTCCGTTTCCTCGGTTGCAAAATTAAGAGATTGGACTAGATACTCCTTGAAATCCTTTCCCGCTGTAATATCATGAATTCTAAGACATCCTGTCTTTATTTTTTCTCTAACCTCCACAAACTACCCTATCTCTTTCTAGTGTGCTTTCACCTCCGTGAAGGATGAATCAGTTATCCAGTTAAAAGAACATTATTCCTTCACTGTCGGCATTTCAGCACCATGGAGAGAGACATAATGCTAAACTACCCCCAATCCTTTACTATCAAACCCTTTGAGGAGATATGTCTGTGTCAAAAATCACATTCATATGTTATATATACACAACTATATTAGGCCCCTTAAGTATTAATATATTATATACTTGGTTAGATATAATTATATGTTATATATAATACTGATGATTATATACTATATGTCTAATTATAAATATTACATCCTATATAATCAAGAGCGAATTTTATGCTACTAGTAATTAATAATTTTCCTTGGAAATATATTATATTACATTATGTTATATATCCAAGAAAAACAACTTACAGAATTTAAGCCATTTTTTTTTATTTTTTTTAATTTTAATCTTTTTTAAAAATTTTTATTTTTTTAATTAAATCTTTATTATTCAGATTATCACACTTGTTTCTCTTTTTTTCTCCTCCAAAGCTCCCCTCCACCCAGCTCCCACCCCTCCCTCTACCCTTACCTCACCCCCATTGTTCTCATCCATAGGTATATGATTTTTGTACAGTCTCTCCCTGCACCCCCTCACCCCTTTCCTTCTGGGAATTATCAGTCCACTCCCTTTCTGTGCTCCTGATTCTATTATATTCACCAGTTTATTCTGTGGAACAAATTTTTAATTCACTTAATTTTTAGATTCACTTGTTGATAGATATGTATTTGGTGTTCATAATTTTTTATCTTTTACCTTTTTCTTCTTCCTCTTCTTAAAGAGTACCTTGCAGCATTTCAATATAATACTAGTTTGAAGTTTATGAACTCCTTTAGCTTTTAGCTTTTTCTTATCTGTGAAGCTCTTTATCTGCCCTTCAATTCTGAATGATAGCTTTGCTGGATAGATTATTCTTGGTTATAGGTTCTTGCTATTCATCACATTGAATATTTCTTGCCACTCCCATCTGGCCTGCATAGTTTCTGTTGAGAAATCAGCTGACAATCATATGGGTACTCCCTTGTAGGTAATGAACTGTTTTTCTCTTGCTGCTTTTAATATTCTCTTTTTGTCTTTTGCTCTTGGTATTAATTATGATGTGTCTTGGTGTAGTCCTCTTTGGATTCCTTTTATATGGTTCTGTGTGCTTCCTGGACTTGTAAGTCTATGTCTTTCACCAGATGTGGGAACTTTTCAGTCATTATTTCTTCAAATAGATTTTCAGTATCTTGTTCTCTCTCTTCTTCTGGCACTCCCACAATTCTGATGTTGGTACACTTGAAGCTGTCCCAGAGGCTCCTTATATTATCTTCACATTTTTGGATTCTTTTCTCTTCTTGCTTTTCCAGGTGAGTGTTTTCTGATTCTTTATATTTCAAATTTTTAACTTGATTTTGCCTTATTCTAATCTGCTGTTAGGTCTCTGTACAATATTTTTTATTTCAGTCGGTGTATGTTTAATTTCTAGTTGGTCCTTTTTTTTTTATCTCTAGCTGGTCCTTTTTCATCTCCTCTTGGGACTTGCTAACTTTATCCAACTTTTCTAGGATATTCTTGAAAAACCTTATAAGCGTGGTTTTGAACTCTATATCCAGTGGTTTGTTTTCCTCCATTTCTTTTGTTTGTGATCTCTTCCTTTGTCTCTGCATTTTCACTATGCCAGGAGAACTTCTGTGTTGGATTCAGCCTTATGATATAAGACTTGGAAAACTGCAAAAGCCTCTCTGTTGAGCTTGGGATGGGTGGAGTCTCAGGGCTTAAGTGAACAACCTTGCTTTCCAGTTGGTCCCACCCTACATGGCCCCTGGGTCTCATGTGTCTCTGGGTAATTGCTGTAGTGGTCCCTGTGCGCATGAGCAGTGCCTCTAGACTGCTGCCTTTCGGGTTCCCCTGTGCTCTGGAACCATGTGAGTCTGGGTCTCCAGGGTTTCGCCGAAAACTGGGGTTTAGTGGAGTTAGAAGTGGTGCAGTTGGGAGGCTCTGTCCGCCACCCATGGAAGCCAGCGGCATAATCAGCAGTCGGTCCTCTGCATGCAGTGCTGTGTGCACCACCACCTTTTGCGGCTCCCTAAATTTCCATGCACTTCTCCTTTTTCACAGTCCAAACTCCCCCCCCCCCCGTATGAGTTTCGGCTGGACCTGGAGTTCAGTGCCATAGGATAAGGGGTTTAGTGCAGTTGGGAGTCTCCGTCCCCCTCCTGCCAGAAAAAGCCAGCCAGGTACTTGGGCTGTGCATCTCTCCAGGTGTGCATCTCCATACTTCAGCTTTTTGCAGCTCCTCTGGGTCTCCGTGAGCCCCTCTCTTTCCTTCTAGTTGTAAAGTTTCCACTCAGCCAGCTTCCCTGTGGTTCTGGATGATGCCTGTTCTGCCTTTTAGTTGTAGTTTTGAAATTGTTGTGCAAGGCAGCAGTGTAGGTGTTTACCTATGCCACCATCTTGGATTCCAATTAAGCCATTTTAATAACTATATCCAACTCTATTTGTTCTCTTTAACCTGAACTCAGTTATCACATAACATTTTGTTGTTTAGCCAACCAAGCTCCTCCCAACATAGGAAACTTTTCTATAGTATCTCTGATGGATGCCTATCAGGCTTCTTCCTGATTATTTTACCTGAAAATTATTTTCAGAAAACTCCAAAGGAAGGAAAAACTTATGGGGAGGGAATTTTGTTATTGTAACATTCAGCTGTACATCTCCCTTCCCAGAGGCTTTTGGAATACCTACACCCACATGTCTGTCAACTCCTTGAATGGCATATATTAAAAGTTAACCCTTGACTACCCCCCCAAACCAGTATTTGCTGATTTTTTCTGCTTTTGTCCAGGGGACCACAATTCTCCTCATCCTTGACCTCTTCTTCTTCTTTGCCTTATGCCTGTACTCCAGTAGTGCTGACCTCCAGGATGACAGTACCATCATGCCCTGGGATAATTTACCTCCATAGCCTGTGAGGACATGACAATCCTCACAGAGAGTGGAATTTATCAGGAACCGCGCATTGCTCCTTCCTCTGGTTTGCCTACATTCCCTACTGCTTGCTGCCTTTGAGGGCTCTGGGAACCACTGAGTCCATGTCATCCATGGACTTATCTTTTAAAAAAATTATAAAAGACACAAGTATTTTATGACTGTCCAATGAGAAGGGAAAAAAGAGAAGCTCTCCGGGCTTTTCTAGGGAATTAGAAATATATTTGGTCTTTTTTCTCACCCTGAAAGATAACCCATTCTTATGTATGTTCCTTATCTAGGAACAGACACCAAAATAGGGTGAGATATGCAAGATATTTCTTGGAGGATAGAGCCAGAAAGGCAAGGAGAGTTTTAGACTGCAATAGTGGTATCCCCTGCGGAAGACAGAGGTAAGAAGAGTCTCAGACTACAGTGAAGATTCAAGAAAGATTCAAGCTTATAGGGAGTCCTTGAGACAAAGTTATCCTCGGAGGAGTCCTGCATCTCACGGGATGAGCCTGCCTCAGCACACTTTGGAATAGCTGGGGGAATTTGGAATAGCATGGCCTTTGCATGAGGGTGGTGCTGGGTCTAGAGGGACAGCAGCTGGAGATGGCAATCTCCCATAGCAGGAGGTTTGAGCGTTCCATTATATGTCACTCTGTTGACCCTGAGGAAGTCTCTTGCCTGCTCCAAGCTTCCACTTCCATTGCTGTAAGCTCTGTCCTGGGCTAGCTGCTGTTTCTGGGAAGAGATCTGTACTGCACATTTCAGCAGCAGCCCTGGGTCACATCTGATGCTTCTCAGAAGAAGCACAAACTCCCCTCTCTTCTATATACTAAGTATAGCCAGCCAGAACATTTTTATTCTTTGTTTTTAACCACACTTTCTGATATTCTGCAATGAATGGCTACCCTTGTCTTTTCCAATCACTAATTTAAAGTCAGGGATGGGGAGGAAGGGTAAGGGCTGGAAGAAAGGGAGAAAAGAGGGAGGAATGGGAGATATCTATAATTTCAACAATAAAAATATACTTAGAAAATAAAAAATAAAGTAAAAGAACGTCAATGCTGTGACAAAGACCTCTGAGTGAGGAGGATATCTGACTGATCTCATAAACCAAAGAACAACGTTTAGTCAAGTGGCATTGGTCCCCAAAATCTATCCTCCCCTCTCCTTGGTAAAGAAGTGGGGTTTTTTTGTTGTTTTTTAAATAACACTCTCCCCAGAAATAAATACAGTATTTATTTGATCCCACCTCAATGGTATCAGAGCTGCTGGAGCCAGGAATTTAAAAAGCTGGAGCAGTGCATTGTTTTTAGAAGACTTATATGAATGGGTTGCTCAGCCTCTTAGTTCCAAGGTAACTTTATTTGTATCTGGTTTTAGCTTTGCTTAGATTGCCTTACAGAAAGAATGCTGTCCTGCATTAGCCTCGGTTGTGGTCAGAGATGCTACAAATGTCTGGATCTCCTCCAAGTCCGACATTAGCAGGGTGTTAGAGATGGGCTCCACAGCCTGGTGGTGACTTTCACATTGATCATGGACATTTTTTCTAGAAAATAATTATTGAGGGACAAGCAAAGGAGCACATAGAAAAAAACAATTAGTCATCACTCAGAGTCAGATGGGTTTAGTTTATCAGTCTGCAAATTACTAAAAATTATTTATTTTGTCTCTACTATTATTGAGAAGGCTAAACAGGGCTAATTTCAAATTAACTTTGACATTTGAGGCTAGTTATCTGAATCCAAGCCAGCAAGCTCAGTGTACATTCCTGATAACCTATAATTAAGTCCCTCTCTCCTTCCCAGGTACTGGTCTTGCAGAACCTGTTACTGTGAACAGTGCACTGCCCAGGAGAGGGGGTTATTAATGCTGGCACCAGGCCAGACCCTCAGATATGGCCTGGAGATCCCCAACACCTGGGGCCCTTCTTGCAAGGCCCGCAAAAAGGACCAGAAGCATAATCCATGTTTGTGGGACAAAGACCACAGGGAGAGAGATATAAAGGAAAGCCCCATGTATGTTCCTTCACTCAGATTTGGAAGGCTGTTCCCTGAGTCTGCCGATGTATTGAACAGTGTCCCTCCATCTTCTTAGAAGCGTCTTTGGTTTTCTTTGATCTTCTGCAACCTTATGATCAAAACAGACATGTTTTCTATCACATTGGCTCTTCCTGTCTAACAGGGGAGAGAGACAATAGCACTAAAAAGCATTTGGAGCTGACCGTAGTGCCTTTCCCAGACCTCTAGTTTAGGTAGATAGGCTATGCACAGTATCTTACAATGTTCTTGAGGTCAAAATGGCATAATGTGGGCCAGATCATAGGATAGTCTTACTTGGGTCCAAAAATTGAACTGTTCAAAAACAGAGGTGAGGCTATGTGGGCCAAGATAAGATTTCTTGGAAAGTCTGGGAAAGAAAAGGCAGCATAACTCAGCACTTCTCTGTAAATGGCCCATAACTGCTGTATCCAGAGCCTACAGTACAGGACATGAAGGGTTAACAGCAAAACCAATGTGCTGCAGCCAAGGACACTGTGTTGCTGGGGATTTTAGTGCCACGTAGGAAATACCAGCAACTCCATTAGGTGTGGTCTGATCCACTATCATAGACGGTTTAAGTCCCAGTCTAATTGGAGGGTTGTTATCAAAACACACTACTGAGTATTTTTAAAATTGTACTTTCTTGGAAAAATACCAAGAGGGAGAGAGCACAAGATATCATGTAAATAACAGCAATCAAAATCTCACAAATAAATGATGTAATATAATTAACAATTAAAATTAGGTCCAAATGCTTTTATTTTACTCAGAACAAAAAGTAAGAAAAATATTGAGCTGGGTAATATTGAGGCCTTATTATGTACTTTTTGTTTAATAAGCACAGGCTCCTTTAAGACTCATAGCAGTCTACAAGGCCAGTATTATCACCGGCATTTTGCCAGGAAGACACTGTGCATTGACCAAGGCTAGCGAGGGCTAAGTCAGAAAAGGAATCCAGGTGTGCCTGGCTCCAGAGCCACGGTTAGCCAAGTTTTGTGCTTCTTGGTATTAAACGTCTTCCGAACTATTACACATTACAAATGTATGTGAAATTTATAAGATAAGGTGTCCCAATGACACAGCTCAAAGCAATGTTTACTTGCTCCGTGCTGTTGAGATGAAAAAAATCACATGCTCTTGTGCTGGCGAGTTCTTCACATTCCTGGCTACGAAAAACCACTTCCAAAGGCTGGTTTTCACATTGTCATAAGAGCAACTACATAAACACAGTTGATATTTTTTTCATATGTATTCACTATAAAATACATTTTAGAAGAAAACCTGTTGTGGGCTTTGATTTATTCCCCCTGCGGCTATCCGAAGGCTCCTGAGTGGGGAAGGCTGACCTGGCAAGCTCTCCCCACTTGCAGCCGTCCCCATGGCTACCAGCTCAGGGCTGGGCAGGCCTGTCTGTCACCCAGGCTGCCGCTGTGCTGGAGTGCTTATTAACACAACCCAAACATGTTCAGAAGTACAATTCCAGAAGGTTGTACTTAAGGACTAACGTGAAGCAACCACAGACATGATGCTTGCGAGTGCCGAGCACTTGTTTAATTAAAGCCGCAGTGAAGGCTCAGACGGATGCTACAGACCTGGAACTACTACAGACCTGGATGCTCAGACGGATGTTACAGACCTGGAACTTCGGTCTCACAGGGTGGCTGGTGCAGACCAGGATGATGAAAGCTCGGCACAGGCTGCTCCATGCTCACCCTAGAGAGGGTGTACAGGGATTCCCCAGTGAAGGAGGACTGGAAGTTAACCTCTGAGCTGAATGACTTCTTATTTGCTATTAGACTTAATTATGCTTAGTCAACTTTTGAGCAAAACTACATTCACTTCCTTTTCCTTGGTATGAGGGTTGTAGTTTTCAATTAACCATCGTTTAGGTTTTGTTAGCTGTGGACGAAAGGAGCCACATGCTCACCTGACAAGCTCAAGGGAGGCCTGCGTTGGCAGTCTTGCTAACTCAGACCTAAAATAACCACAAAAGATGGTCTGAAATTAAATATTTAACTACAAACAGGTTATGGTGGGCAGTCATGTCCTAGGCCAATATTTTCCCTGACAAAGATCAACTTAGATCTTTACTGAGCCCCTTTGCCTTTTGCCTCTAAGATAACATATCTGTGAGATGTCTGGGTAACTTTATAACTTCCCTTTTTCTGGAGCCGCTGGGGCACAACCAGATGTGGTGGGCGCCAGGAGAGATACCATAAATTCCTTCATTATCACGTTAATTGTTCCTGCACTCACCTAAGTATGAGTCCATCGTTTTACTTTTTATCCAGTCCCAGGGGTTTCCCACCGCTCTTGCTTTCTCCCACCTCCTTAATCCATCACCAATGAATTTCATGGAACCCACCTCTGTCCCGTCTTTGACTGCAATGTATAAATACAGATGTAACTCACCATTCTCCAGAGCATTACCTCAACTCATCGAGGTTTTGCTTCCTGGCATATGTCGACAGTTTGGCTCAAATAAACTCACAAAATTCTTTACAGGTTTTCAATGTTTTTGTTTGTTTTTTTTTGTTTTTACATTAACATAGTTTTCAAGCAATAGAGACTTGTGGATGACATCTAGAATGGGTGGGCCCAAATGGTGACTTTGGTCAAAATTTTTGTTCCTGGATTGAGTTCTAACAGTGAGCAGAAACAGCCTCTTCTCTCACCACTTCCCAACCCCCATCCACCCCACATCTTGCTTCAGAGGCTCATGTCTATAAAGCACCTCGCAGCGCCAGCTCATGGTAAACACCACAGATAATGGCTCTCTCTGCCGAGACTTCTTTCTCAGCACTGCTTATATTTCCCATGAGTAACAATCACTGTCACTAACAATGAGTTTAGTTTGGTACCCAAACTAACACCATGTCCATCTCCAGTCAGATCATACCTTAAAGAGAGACACTATTGCCCTAACCGGTTTGGCTCAGTGGACAGAGCATTGGCCTGCACACTCAAGGATCCCAAGTTCAATTCTGGTCAAGGGCATGTGCCTTGGTTGTGGGCACATCCCCAACAGAAATGTGTGCA
>PVJN01026147.1:0-29315 GCA_004026805.1 Lasiurus borealis
CTATGTGTATTTTTTTAACCCTTTAGTCTGTGAGTTCTCCCCTCCAGTCTCTTCAGCAGCGAACATGGCTCATTCATTGGTCCCTGTTTGTTTTCTTCAATCACCCCAAAGGCCGCGATAATATTATTGATCTCTTCCTTTACCAGCCACAGTAAGTTAATTTCACTACATAATTTTGGTTATAATTATATGAAATTACGTAGTTTTTTAAAAAAAAACAAAAAATCTACTTCTCCCTAGCATTTGAATTTGTTGCCACTCCCCCCCTTCATATGGTTATGTACTTGTTAATTGGAAAAGCTTATATGTGGGGGGATCACTTTGTAAATTGTGTTTAATCACTATACTGTATATCTGAGACTAATATAAAATAACTAGAAGCCTGGTGTACAAATTAATGCATGGGTGGGGTCCCTGGGCCTGGCTGGAGATCTGGGGCTGTGGGAGGTTGGCCAACCTCAGGAGATTGGCTGTGGGAGCACCAGAACTGCCTCCTGGTGGTCATTGTATGTCATAGCAACCCATAGTTTGGTCAACCAGTTGGACGGTTGACTGGTCGCTTAGGCTTATATATAGAGAGAGAGATACTAACTGTTAATTGTAATTGAAAAAATAAAAATTTAAAGATTATAGAAAAAGCTTATGTAACTTGAAATAATTTGATAAAAAATACATTCTAAGCCCTCTAAAGTGCTATTTAACTTTGGTCCCTGAGCCAACATCATACGTATCATGCACAATCTTGGACCTTACCCTAGAATAAGGTTGGGGAATGTTCAACCTCTTGGCCATAGGTGTGGTCCTGCCAAGGCATTATGGTGAGTTATTTGAATGTTTGACCAAATATAGCAGGCTAATTTTTGCATTGATAATTTTATATGGAATGAGAATATAAATATCCAAATGGCCTTTGTGGCCGAAAATAACTTCCCCACTCCTGCCTTAGAGAAATTAAAGGCATTTACCAAGATCCTGAGTAATCCATCTCTACATTAAAGCATTAAAATTAAGGCTCTAGGCCATATTATTTGGAAGGAATAAATACATTCCAGGAGAATCTCTTATATTATCTTTGGTTGATCATCCAGCTTTTGGTGGTAAGAAATTTTATTATTTTACTTTTAGGCAGAACTCATATTTTAAAATTTATTCTTACATTTGAGCTCAGAGCCTCTGAATTTTCTGCCCTTTATTTTCTTTTATGTGGTTTTATTGGTTTCAAAGAGAGAAAACATCAGAGGTGAGAGAGAATCATCCATCAGCTGCCCTCTGCACACTCTCTACTGGGAATTGAGCCTGCAACCTGGGTATGTGCCCTGAGTGGGAATTGAACTGTGACCTCCTGGTTCATGGGGAAATGTTCAGCCACTGCACCGTACTGTCCGGGCATAACCATTATTTCTTATTTGATTGGAACAAATGAAAATAAGTCTGTTTTAAGAAAATATTTAAGATTTTTGATGATAATTTTGTGTTATCTAACCTTCCATACTAAATTTATGTTTTTATCGGATTCTTTAGTATTTTAGTTGTTGCCCTTAGTTAATCATCTCATTATCTATAGCCTTCTTAAAATCTTGATTTTTAAATTTGAAATCATATTCTAGGATTGTTAGAGCTAAGCTTTATAAATTATAGTGGCAATATTTTTGCCTATATTCCAGCATTAAATTTCACACCTGGTTTTTATTCAATTTGATGAGAATGATAGGAAGAAAACCTAACCTCACACAAATGTATTGGGGAAAGAGATGTTTTTAAATAGCCTTTTTCAGAATATTGTTTCTGACAATATACCAAAACTCTACATGTAGTAGTTTTGTAAAGATTACTATAATGTGGTATCTGAAACCATATTCAGTTTTTGGATTCTAAACTAAATAGGTATTCTAAAATATATTGATTAGCCTTGCACTTCAAATGGGTCTTTTACCCATGCATGATTTATAACATTACGCATTGGTTGTTTGGGAAATACTGGTTCACTGAGATAATAGATATTCCAAATATCTCACATGTTGACATTACATAATACCGAAAAATCACATTCATTAATATCTCTACTAACTCTATTAGAAAAGGCTTCAAGTATTGGAAATAGTCAAGCTCTTGGTGACATATGCAAATTTTCCAAAATTCTATTTTTTGAAAACTCGGATTTTACCATTTGTTTTATTTGAAGGATAGGCTCACTTTATTTTTTATAAAGTTTCTTCCAAATGCTCAAACCTAAGTAGCTTTGGTTTGTCCTTTTTTTTTCAAATTAAAATAGCATTTTGTGAGAAAAGCAGCTAGCTCAGTTTGCAACTAACTCAGTTATACAGTACTTTTCAACGTAAGATCCATGACACCAAAGTACATAGCAGAAGAGCTTTATACAGACTTCCCATTTAGTCATACAGAACATTAAAAAGATAAGCATGTAAAGTTGGAGTTGTTAAAAATTAATAATTTTTACTGCCCAATCAAGGATGTAATTGAAATCCTTTTTTTAAAACTACAAAAGTGTAGTGGTGAAAAATAACTGACTACTAGTATAGTATGATGTCACTATCTTTATTTGTGCTAAGGTTTCCAGAAGATTTTGTTTATAATTCACTGATTTTAGTCACTTTATCAAATGATGCAGCAATCACCATAAATCAGTTGTTGAGCATTTTCATTTGCCCCAAGAAAGAATCCTTATACCTATTTTTTTATAACAAAAACAGCCTGTTAGAAAAATATGGAAAATAAAACTACTTAGTAAGTATTACAGCTTTCAGTTTCTCCCAAGATATTGTGCTTACTGTTTCCACTTGCTATAGGGTCAGGTTACCATTATATTTTCTTTCTCAGTAGTAATGTCTTCATGGCTTATTTTGATTTTTGCATAATTCTAACTTTTTTTTCACATGAAAATATACCCAGTTGGCTTGATAGATAATTTTTTCATCCATTTTTCTGGGTTGTGCATTCTTTAAGTAGAATAATTTGTGTAGCTTGTAATTGACTTTTGTGTGTTTTTCAATAGTCTCTGATAGATCCTAGAAATTAATGGAAAAAGTGTCATAGTCTTCTAATGCAATTTAATGTCATTCATAGAGTATGTGTTAAAATAACAATTTATATAGATTATTATTTCAGGCTTTTTTTTAATATAAAAATACTTGGGAGATAAATTATACTTTTGTCCTTGAAATGAAAGTTTAGATGCACCTTCAGGTTAAGTCTCTTACATCATATATATTACCATTTCTATCATAATTATTCTGAATCTAAAGTGGAGATGATTAACACATTTGAAAAATGTTGAACTTTTAAATGTAACATAATACATAAGATAAGGTATCAGGTGTAAGATAGAGCAGTGTTCATAGGCTATTAGAGATGAGCCTTGGCCACAAAATGTAGATGTTATTAGGGAAAAGAATGCATTTGTAATACAATGCCCTAGTTACTCTCCAATTTTAAAAGAAAAAAAGATTTAAAGTTCAGTTAGCACAGGAGTGTTTAATTTGTTTTCTAAATAAAAAATTTCAAGTTTTATTAGATAGTGTCCCGAATTTATCCTTGACTAACCTTTGTACCTCCCCCCCCCCCCCCCCCCCCCCCCCGGCTTTTTAATTGTTCTGAATATTTTTGATGCACGTATCTTGCTATAGCTTAGGGCAGTGGTTGGCAAACTCATTAGTCAATAGAGCCAAATATCAACAGTACAAAGATTGAAATTTCTTTTGAGAGTCAAGTTTTTTAAACTTAAATTTCTTCTAATACTACTTCTTCAAAATAGACTCGCCCAGGCCATGGTATTTTGTGGAAGAAGAGCCACTCTCAAGAGGCCAAAGAGCCACATGTGGCCCATGAGCCACAGTTTGCCAACCACGATCTTAGGGTGATCGCTAAGATCCCCATCTAAAAATTCATCCTTTAAAGTTCTACCAAGTATTCTCCCCCTTCTGTTCTTTTAGCTTGTCTTTCTGGAGATGCTTTTTTCTTCTTTGTACCTATCCAAAGTCTGCCTGTTTTTTAAGCTCCAGTGCTGGTAATTACTTTATTCATGAAGTCCTGTATATTGTGTCTAACACATATTTGGTATTTAATTATGTAATCCCTTTAAACCAGTGATTCTCAACCTTTCTAATGTCGCGACCCTTTAATACAGTTCCTCATGCTGTGGTGACCCCAAACCATAAAATTATTTTCGTTGCTACTTCATAACTGTAATTTTGCTACTGTTATGAATCGTAATGTAAATATTTGTGTTTTCCCATGGTCTTAGGTGACCCTGCTAGCGGTTCTCAACCTGTTACAACCCACAGGTTTTGAACCGCTGCTTTTTACATTAAGATTCACTGACAGTAGCAAAATTACAGTTATGAAGTAGCAGCAAAAATAATTTTATGGTTGGGGTCACCACAACATGAGAAACTATATAAAGGGTCACGGCATTAGAAAGGTCTCTGAGAACCACTACTTTAAACGAAAATCCTACAATTGCCTTATCTTCCCAATGAGATTATAAGTGTATTTAAGGACAGAATTTTTATTCTTCTTTTAACATCCTGCACATAATAGATACTTACATATTTTTTATTTGGGGGCATATTTTGTTTTATCCTTTGATTACTAAATATTCTGGCTTGCTATTAGAAAGCTGTAGAAAAACTTCTATAAAATCGCACAATTGGAGCAGGGTTGTGCTAGAGAAAAAATAAACTAAAATAGTTTCACTGACCTATTGTAATAAAGCTTCAGAACACAATAAATGCAGATGCTCTTATTTAAGAAGAAAAAAATAATAAAATTAGATTTCAAATGTAGGGTCAGTATGGTTCTTACATGGTTTATAACCCAAACAAATAACACAAGAAATAGTGTAAGAACATTTAACTAGGTACATGCTAAACAAATAGTAGGTTTAACATCTGTCAGTGAGACCTGGAAAAATTAGAAGAGTCCAGTGAAGATGAAAGTTGATCCGGCCTATAAATTTCAAGTTATAGTGAAGGAAGGAGATGATAAGAAAACAAGTAGAAAAAAGAGCACAATGGTCATGTGTAAGCTATTAACCACCTCTGTGATTTTGCTTGTATTTCAACTTAAATATGTAATTATTGATCGTACCAGAATGTGAACTAAGATAACTTCACAAGAATTAACCTTACTCCCCACTCCCCGCCTTTATGTACCGACTTACATATGTGAATGCGCCATGGAAGGTGGGGAGTTCTGCCAGTTTTGGAAGTTAAGGACCATGTTAATGCTGTGTACTAAGGGGTTTGCAAACTATGGACCATTTACTAATACATCTGGCCTGCTGCCTTTTATGGCTTTTACATTTTAAATTGTTGGGGGGGAATGAAAAGGAATGTTGTGTGATGTGCAAATTACATGAAATTAAAGTATTTTTAAACGTTTTTACTGATTTTAGAGAGAAAGGAAGATGGAGAGGGAAATAGAAACATCAGTGATGAGGGAGAATCATTGATTTGCTGCCTTCTGCACTTCCCTTGCTGGGGATTGAGCCTGAAATCCAGGCATATGTCCTGCCTGGCAGTGGAACCCTGACATCCTGATTCATAGTTTGACACTCAACCACTGAGCCACACTGGCTGGATGAAATTAAAGTTTTGCTGTTCATAAATTTTTATTTGAACATAGCCACACTCATTATTGTGTATACACTAGTCCCGTCCCCACCCACTCCCATCCATGGGGGTATGTTTCAAGACCCACAAGTGAATACCTGAAACCATAAATATTTGAACTCTTTATAATGTTACGTATACATACATACCTATGATGAAGTTTAATTTACAAATTTTAGGTACAATAAGAGATTAATGACAATAATAATAAAATAGAAAAATTGTAACTATTTGTAATAAAAGCTATGTGAATGGCTTTAGGACCATTGTTAAGTAAAACAAAGGTTACCTGAACGCAAGCACTGCAATATCACAACTGGATCTGAGATGGCTACTAATTGTCTAATGGGTAGGCAAGTACTGTATGGTATATCCAGGGATTGGCAAAAGTAGGTTTACAGTTGTGAGTACATAAAACAGAGTTGATTCTTATTAATTACTATATTTTCCATTTGAACAACTATAAACCTACTTTGCCAATCCCTGAATATAGGGTGGATGTGTTTGACCAAGGAATGATGCACTTTATGGGCAGGATAACAACTTGAGACTTTATACAATACTTAGAACAACCTGCACTTTAAAACTTTGGAATTATTTCTAGAATTTTTCATTTAATATTTTCGGGTTATGATTGACCACAGGTAAAATGAAATTGTGCAAACCAAAAATCATGGATAAGGTGGTTCTTGATGTGTTGTTTTTGTAGAGTTGAGTTGTGACCGAGATCTTACATTGTTGCACTCTCCTTGCCTCACAGTTACCGCTCTGTACACTATGAGTCCCAGAGATGCCGCATACGTAGACAGTGTGTCAAGTGCTGTTTATCCCCATACTGCAACGTTTTGTTTTGTTTTATTTCTAATGCATACTCATCCTGTCAAAGCAAGAAAAGTGAATTTCAAATGTGCTTTTAAGGCACAGTAGGGTAGGAATTATTTTGTCTCAAATTAGAAAGCAAAGCATTGAATTTACACTGTAGATATGCTAAAAGAATGCTATATACATCCACATTACTAGACTGTGAGCACTCATTATAATATTCCCACTAACAGCAAAGCAACTCTCAGAAAAATTGGGAAATTTAAAAAATATCAGCAGAATTTCCTCACAAAAATAAATGAAAATGAGGCTTTAACCAAAGTAAATTTCTGCGCAGCACTTTTGTTTAGTCAAGTAAAAAAAGCCATTTTCCAATAGTGATTCTGTTTCATGTTCAATTGCAGCAGCTAAAGAAATATGTCTAGAAAAAATAAACAAGTTTATTAGCCTTCGGTGAGAACAGTTTCAGTGTTGAAGGTATTGGGAGCAATATCAACAATCAATTAAAAGACAATGCATATGATTTTTAGTGTTTTTCTCTTGACTCTTGAGTTGATGGATGTTACCAATATGGTTTAGCTGTTAATTTGAGGAATCTGGTGGAGTGGCTGAAGAAATGTCTCTATGATAGTCTTGTGTGGAACAACTATAGGTGAAATATTTTTAAAGTTAAGAAAATACTAATTTAGTATATCCTGAAATGGAATTGGCTAAGTTATGCTAAAACTTTTGTTAGTAAATATGTATGGAAAAGAAAAAGGCTTAGTTGATCAAATTTACAAAACTTGTGAGGTATTCAGAGCTTATGATTATTAATTGCATTATTTATCACCATGTACTTAGTGGAAAATACTTGAATGTGTGGTGTTTCATTGAACCATTAGGTTCCACAGTAAGCTTATTTACTCTCATGGAGTTAACTGTTACCAATCCATGAGTTTTTGTCAGAAACAGAATATCTTGATTTTCCCCTACTGTACAGCAATTGGATGGCTTCACAATGACAACTTTAATTGTGACATTTTTGAGCTTGGAAATTTTTTGAATAAGAAAAATAGTGTTCAACCACTATTATCATGCCCTGAATGGCTCTGTAAATTAATTTTTTTTATAGCCTAAATAATGTTATTAAAATTCAACCTAAAATTACAAAGTGAAATAGTATTTATATTGCACCAGTAACTGGAGGCCCAGTGCACAGATTCATACACTAGTGGGGTCCTTTGGCCTGGCCTGCAGGATAGGGCCGAAACTGGCTCTCCAACATTCCCCCGGGGGTCCAGGATTGAGAGAGGGTGAGGCGAGGCTGAGGAACCCCAGTGTTGCATGATCGGGGCCGGGGAGGGACACGGGAGGTTGGCCGGCCGGGGAGGGACTGTGCAGGGGGAGGGCTTCTGGACACGGCTGGCCTGTCTCGTTCAGTCCCTATCGGCCCAGACCCCAGCAGCAAGCTAACTTACCAATTGGAATGTCTGCCCCTGGGGTCAGTACATGTCATAGCGAGCAGTTGAGCAGTCTTAGTATATCACTAGCATATTAGGCTTTGATTGGTTGAACGGATGATCAGACACTTAGCATATTAGGCTTTTATTATATAGGATAGTCACTTTGATGATAATTAACGAGTGTCTAGCCATTTAATACTTTTTCTTTCAAAAATTAAAAGAAAATGAACCCTAATTGGTTTGGCTCAGTGGATAAAGCATCAGTCTGCTGACTGAAAAGTCCTAGGTTTAATTCTGGTCAAGGGCACATGCATGGGTTGTAGGCTCAACCTTAGTGGGGGACATGCAGGAGGTAGCCAATCAATGATTCTCTCTCATCATTGATGTTTCTCTCTTCCTCTCTGAAATCAATAAAAATACACTTAAAATTTTTTTTAAAGAAATAAGACCTTCATAGCCACACAAAATTTCAGCAGATATATTTTTTGAGTCCAAAATACAATTCCAGAAAGTTTTAGGCCTCATTTTAATTACTAAAGGAAATTTCCATATTTCAAAATTCATTAAACTATCCAGTTGAATTGGAAGTGATTCATCTGTAATATAATGATGTATTAGAAAGAAATATCAAAAGAAGAATTTAGCAGAATTGCGCAAATTTTTGCCAAGTGGTGAATATGCTAAATTAGAAGCACATGTTTGTTCATTGATAGCCATATTTGGTGCTACTGATGTTCTTAAAAAGCATTTTTAGGTATTAACTATGTCATACAGATAGATCATCATTAACAGATCAACAGATGCAATAAATTTTCATGATAGGAGTCTCTAACTTTTGAATCCAATTAAATAAAGTTATCCTCAATAAAGAAATTTAATTCTTCTCATTAGACCTGAATTTAAAAATTTGCTACTAAACTATTATATTTTTAATATTTCAATAAAATACTTTGGAGGTTTAATTTTTTTTCTTTTTATATAAGTACCAACATAATGTTCTCAAATTTGTTCTCTTGGCCTGCAAACTCTAAAGTCTTCATTATCTGTCACTTTATATACTATATACATTTTGTTAATCTCTCCTATATACTCACAGAAAGAGAAAGATGATTTCCCAAGGAACTTATCCTCAAAAAAAAAAAAAAAATTAAGATCTTTGTGGTACAATAATATTAAAGTTAGGAAAAGTAGAAAAAAAATGTTTAATGTCATTTACAATGAACTTAAAGTTTTTGTAATACCATCTGAATAAATTTATGAATGAGTTCCCTAAGTGCCTACTAAAATTACCTACTTCAAAACTAATACTAAGAACAGCAGTCATGCTTTCCTGAACTTGTACATGAAATCTCTGGCAATAGTATAGAGACTAACAATTTTTCTGAACCAGTAGTGTAATTTAAAATTTTTTGCCTGAATCTCACCCTTAATTTTTCAGATAATGAAACTTTTAGCTGATTTGTTTAGTTGTCTTTTCCTGGAAATGGTTTTATTCTTAAGTGTTGATTCTTTTTATACCCTGTCTTGTTTGGAGGGAATCTAAGGGGGAATGGAACTAGATATTGTTATTTTGAGTTATTGTCAGATTCTAGAGTCCTCTAAAGAGTTCAAACAATATTTTATGGGGAATCTCCAATAAAATGTATAAAGATTTATTAATATTACAGTCTAGGGCAACTTGGAAGATCAGGCATCTGAGCTTGACCTTAAGGGATGGCTAAAATTTAAGTTTCAGAGTTTTGTATTTGTGAGAGCAATCCATGTGGATGAGGTGTTAGTAAGGAAAGCAGGAAGCAGTCAATGGTTTGGTGGGAGCTGGAGCTGGATGGGTACTTTGGGGCTAGAATATTCAGCTAAGAGGAATAGGCTTTACTGACAAATACTTCTTCCTATTTCTTTATTGCAGTGGTTCTCAACCTTCTTAAGGCCCCGACCTTTGCATACATACAGTTCCTCAAAATTCCAACCATGAAATTTTGCTACTGTTATGCATCGTGATGTAAATATCTGCATTTTCCAATGGTCTTAGGCGACCCCTGTGAAAGGGTCGTTCGACCCCCAAAGGGGTCACGACACACAGGTTGAGAACCGCTGCTTTATTGGTTTCAGAGGGAGGGAGAGAGAAACATCAATGATGAGAATCATTGATTGGCTGCCTCTTGCATGCCCCCTACCGGGGATCGAGTCGCAATCCAGGCACGTTGCCCCCAGCCAGAATCTACCTGGGACTATTCAGTCCATAGGCGACAATATCCATTAAGCCAAACCAGCCAGGGCTACTGACAAATATTTCTAAGCTTGTCATAATATTGGATACTCATGGGTACTTAGTTTACAGTCTTTCATTTCCTGAGTATTTTAATTTGTGTAAATGCCTGTTTTCCTGATTGTGATGAATAATTTGCACATAGAAGTTTTTCACACATTTGTTCTATAGGTGAATAACTGAAAGTCATTGCTTAGTCTTTTGAAATAGACCGATGGCATATATAGGGTCTTCCAAAATATCTTTTACTCAACAGTGATAATAGGATTATTTACCTTTTAAGTGAGTCTTCCTCCAAATTGGGGAATATCGGCTGGCATTTCCTTGGCGAAGATGGCCTCTATAGTATTCTTTCTTAAGTGTTTGTAATCTTAGATTGCTTAAACAATACAATATAATGGGCTGTTGGAGTGTTTCCTTTTAAGCACTTAATGTATGATTATAGGTCTAGAAAAACTAGGTAAGTTATTAATATTAAATAGCCTTTATATTTTTACCTTAGGTATCTTAATGCAATTCAGACGATGTGTCCACATATTCTTCGCTATTTAACTACAGCAGTCATAACCAACAAAGATGTTCGGAAACGCCGGCAGGTGCTAAAAGATCTAGTCAAAGTTATTCAACAGGTATAAACTTAAATCTGTATTGTTGTGTTTTTTTTAACATGTTTGAACTTTAGATTTAGCCTTCTCTCCCTCCCCCCTCCCCCCCAGCCCCCAAGTACTACTCTTCTTAAGGTAAAGATGTTTTAAAAATAGGAGGAAAGTATACATGGAGAAGAGCCCAGAAATCCCAAATGGATATTTACTATCCTTAAGCTCAAGATATACTTATGCTAGATGTGGTATGAATAATACTATTCTCTGCTAGGTGGATATTTAATATACATTGTATGTTAGTGTTTCTCTTATTGCAAAGAGTGAAAGATCTGAAGCCTAGAACTATTTGTTGGGAGGTCACTCTCTGCATAATTCCAGAGTAATGGCCTTTACATTGAATACAGTAATAGTTTCCAAGTTGTTAAAAGCTGTGGCCCTGCTTGTTCATTTAGTGAGTTTCTTAGCGATCACTGTGGGTTAGAAAAGAATCTAAATATGTATTTAATATAAGAATAAATTAAATTTAAAAATACAGTTTCCCCTTCAATAAGATATAAATATTGTTATACTTCGGTAAGTTCATCACTGTTTATTAAGGAATACTTTGGCTCCAGAGGAATTTGAAAGCTTTTAGAATGGTTCTAGGATGAGAATTTAGAGAACTTGGTCTGGAAGGCATTAAAAGCTTAAGGTGTGGCCTGGAATCAGGATACAACCAATTGCTCTGAGAAGATAAATACTAGGTAATTTGCTGGAAATTAATGGGAACGGAGGAGAAAATTAGGAAGATTGGGATAGTCTAGGGGTAATCTACCAAACAATGTTGAATTAGATCCAGTTTGACCTTTGACTTTATTTTACAGGAGTCTTACACATATAAAGACCCAATTACAGAGTTTGTTGAATGTTTATACGTTAACTTTGACTTTGATGGGGCTCAGAAAAAGCTGAGGGAATGTGAATCTGTAAGTATGGATTTTTACTTATAAATTAATAGCATTCTTAAATTTTTATGTATTGTAATAATTAACCATGCAGTGTTTTATTAAAGTAATTCAGGAATATATATTAATCTTAAAATGGCATAGTTTTTAGAAATATGCTGGGATGAAAATATTTTTAATGTTGTTGCCATGTGTGTATCATTTTATTTAGGACAGCTTGTTAAACATTGGGTGTATTATAAATTCATACATATAGCCATAATTCCATGTCTTATCCTGAATAAGTAAATACGTGAAATATTTAATATCCGTGGGCAAGGTTGTTTGGAATTGCATATCACACTATGATTTCTAATTTGTTTTGTAAGTGGGCCTATATTTTAGAAATTTTCACATTTGATATATTTAACATTTGCTATAAATCAGTCAAGCTAAAAGTGTGATTTTTATAACCAGTGTCTTCTCTTGATTATTGGAAACTAAAGTATCTTCAGAGAAACTGAAAGAGTCAGGTTTATGGATATGTTGTTTTTCTTTTAATTAAGTTAGTTTTGAAGGTTTAACAAATTAAACTAAGAATTTACCTATTGAATGCATTTACCAAATTCTCAAGTTACTATATGTCAATTTCATTTTTGAATCCAAATATTAGCACAAAAATATGTTGAAGGACTAAGATTCCTTCCTCTAAGAAAGAAAAAATTACCATGTAAATATACTTTCTGAAGTGATTTTCAAACTTATAATTGAAATTATAATCTAGTGTAATATGTGTTCATATAGTCATCAATATTACTAACATGTCAGATAGCATTATTAAATATTTGTGTATATCTGTTATATTAAGTATCTAGGCCTTACTAAGACAGAAGTGCACTTGATTGCTATTAAAATGTTCTCTTAATTATGATATCACCCCTTGATTTTTTTTCCTTTGTAGATTTACTATTTACTATCATATAAATATGCATATCTTTGCTTCACTCATAACTGTGTGAAATAACTGGAAAAGATATGCTATCTGTAGGCCATTTATGTAGGATAATGGACAATACAAAGCTAATTTGTCAAATAGTGTTCAAATCATCACTGGAACAAGGAAACATTACAGTTCTTTAGGTCTTTTTCTTATAGCATATACTTGTTTAACTTATATTATTAGCAGCTTCATGATAGTGTGCTAGAAAGTGTTGTGTAGAACTTGTAATCATAGATGAGAGAATTCTAGTGAAATGGAACAATGAGTAAGGCGCACAAGATTTTTGAGTCAAATGCCATTAATTTTTCTTTTTCATTTTATACACAGGTGCTTGTGAATGACTTCTTCTTGGTGGCTTGTCTTGAGGATTTTATTGAAAATGCTCGTCTCTTCATATTTGAGACTTTTTGTCGCATTCACCAGTGTATCAGCATTAAGTAAGAACATCCTGATTTAATTTGTATTTTATACTTTTGAATTTCTAGAAATTTCCATTTATTGTAAAGTACACTTAATAGGATTCTAGTTGATTGAATTTTATTTCCTTTTGCTTTAAAAGAAAAAGGAAACACTCTGATAGAGATTTATTAAAAATTATAACTTTTGTTTGAATTCTGGTTTGTTAAGAGACTCAAAAATCTTTAGCTTTTGTGTGTAGCACAACATGATTTTTGAAAATGATTAAGTTCAAGGTAATGTTATTTATCAGTTACTTTTTTTAAAAGACTACTATTATAATAGGAAAAAAAGAGAAGAATATAGTTTTAGAGTGGTTTCAACAGGAGTTCAAATAAGGATTTAGCCCTTAGTAAATCGGAAATATTCTTGAAAGACTACATTTGGTAATCATTTCAGCTAATTGAGTTTGTTTTATTTGATTATATATTTGAATTCTTATATAGTAAACTCCAATGACATCTTAAAATGTTGAAACATGGAAAAAATTATGGTGAATTTTAGTTGAAATGTTCTCTATTGTGTGAGAAAAGTATTGGGGGGGAAAATGTGAGACTTACATAACCTATTAGAAACTAATTTTATATATTAGAATTTGAAAAATAACCAATGCCCTTTGGCCACAGATGAAGTCAAACAGTAAGTACTCCATAATATTTTAAAACTTACTACTTTAATGTTTGCCTCTTAGGAATTGTGTGTAGACCAAAGTTTTTCTTTAGTGACTTTTGTTTTTGCTAAGGCATCCATACTTGCTTGCCTAATTTTAGTGGGTTGTCATTGAAGTGGTTATTCAGAGCTAGAAGTATAGTGTGATCCTGGGGCTTTTCCTGTGAGAACTGAAGCTTTGACTTCAGATTTTTTAGTATTTTACTAGAGCTAGCAGATCTATACTTCAAATAAAGTTTGATTCTCTTAAAGAATACTTGTACATTCTTAGTGTGTTGTGGTTGTGATATGTGGGATTCTGCTGGACAATAAATAGATCCCAGAATGCTAGCGTTGCTCTTTTTTTTTTTTTTTAAGATTTATAATTAGGCTTGTGAAAGAGGGATGCTAATATTTTTTATTTCCCTTGTTGAAATTTCCCCATATTTAATTAGGATTTGATCACTTGGGTGTTTGGGCTTTTGGTTTGGTTTGGTTTGGTTTGGTTTGGTTTGGTTTGGTTTGGTTTGGTTTTTTAAGCAGATTTTCCTTTTGGTATCTATAGCACTCACTATACTAACTTTGTACAGTGTAGATACTCATATATTTGTTACATGAATACATTTCTTTCCTTAGTATTAGTGAGTTCATATTTTTGTCCATGACAATGCTTTGTCACTTTGGTGTATGCTTTGTAAGTACCATGAATAAGAAAGTTTTTTTCTAGTTTTAGTTCTTTTTATAGAACTGGGGCCTTATATTCATTGTTGTGCTGCTTATGATTCAGTTTACTATCCTTACCAGTAAAATAGATAAAAGTATTTCACCTATCTACTTACGTGAGATGTATAGCATTTCAAATAAAATAATATAGTGGGACTGATTCAGTAAAGTTTATGTGACATTATCATTAGCTAAGAACTTTTCTAAAAATATATTTTTCTTGATTTCAGAGTGGAAGAGAGAGAGAGAAACATCAATGATGAGAGAGAAACATTGATCAGCTGCCTCCTGCACACCCCACACTGGGTATCAAGCTTGCAACATGGGCCTGTGCCCTGACTGAAAATTGAATCGTGACCTCCTGGTTCATAGGTTGATGCTCAGCCACTGATCCATGCTGTCCAGATTCATTGTCATATTTTTAATTTTTAATATTTTATTTATGTGTGCATTTATTTTTTTTAATTTTAATCCTCACCCAAGAATGTTTTTTCTATTGATTTTAGAGAGTGTAGAAGAGAGGGAAAATAAGGAAGAGAGAGAGAAACATCCATGTGAGAGAGACACACAGACTGGTTGCCTGCTACATTCTCCCCAGACGGGAGCAGAGAATAAACCTGCAACCAAGGTATGTGCCCTTGACTGTAAATCAAACCTAAGACCCTTTGGTTGGCAGGCCGACACTCTTAAGTACTGAGAAAACTGGCCAGGCTAGTTTCTTGTGTGTTTTTTATTTTATTTTTAATTACAGTTGGCATACAATGTTATATTAGTTTCAGGTGTACAATATAGTGATTAGAAATTTATATACCTTATGGAGTGATCACTGACAAATCTAGTACCTACACAGCACCATACATAATTAATATTACTGGCTATATTTTCTATGCTGTACTTTACATTCCTGTGACTATTTCATAACTGTCAAATTGTACTTCTTAACCTCTTCACCAACTACCAATTTGTTCTTTGTATCTGAGTTTGTTACATTTTTGTTTTTTTCTTTTTTTTTCTTAGATTGCACATATAAGTGAAATCATACAATATTTGTCTTTCTCTTTATTATTTCACTTAGCATAATGACCTTCTAGGTCCATTCATGTTGCAAATGGTAAAATTTTATTATTTTTTTAATGGCTGTTGTATATAACCACATTTCTGTTCATTTATCTGTTAGAAACTTTGGTTGCTTCTGTATCTTAGCTACTATAAGTAATGCTGCAATGAACATAGGCATGCATATATCTTTTTGTGTTTTGAATTTCGATAAATACCCAGAATTAAGATTACTGGGTCATATGATTATTTAATTTTTTGAGGACCCTCCATGCTGTTTTCCACAGTGGCTGTACTAATCTGCATTCCCATCAATAGTGCACAAGGGCTTCATTTTCTCCACATCCTTGCCAGCATTTATTTGTTGATCTATTAATGATTTATTAATGATCGCTGTTCTGACAGGTATGAGGAGATATCTCATTGTGGTTTTAATTTTATTTCCATGATGATTAGTGATGCTGACTGTCTTTTTGTATGTCCTCTTTGAGGAAATGTCTATTTAGGTTTTCTGCCTGTATTTTAGTAGAATTGTTTGAGGGTTTTGGTGTTGAGTTTCTTACATATTTGGGATATTGAGGTATTAACATATACCTTCTCTCATTCAGTAGTTTTTCTTGTCTAAAGTCCAGAAATCTTTTCTCTCTTTCAGTGATAGTATTTCCTTTTTATGTAGATTGCTTAAACATTTTTGCCTACCTATAGAATGTCTTACTAATTTAAATGATTTTGAATAGATAGGTTAATGCATTTTCTTCAAATATTAGGGATTAATTTTAGAGCTGCAATCAATCATAAGGAGCTTCTAATCCAGCAACACGCAATTATTGAAGTCATCGACAATAGGACTTTTCAATAGAAATTTCTACAGTGATAGAAATATTTTATTTTTGCATTGTTCACTATGGTAGCCAATAGCCACATGTGGCATTTGAACACTTTAAATGTGGCTCAGATTTCAAGTTATAGAACCATGGTTTTTAAATTTTGTGTCTGTAGGACTTGCTTTCAAATCCCATATTAAATATCTGTGTGTGTGTGTGTGTGTGTGTGTGTGTGTGTGTGTGTGTGTACAACACAGGTTTGAAATGCATGGGTCCACTTATGCAAATATTTTTCAGTAAATAAAAAGCATTTTATTAACACTTTCTCCAGTTTATTATTAAGAATTCGGCATATAGCATACCAAATATGTATTAATCAACTGTTTATATTATGAATAAGAGTTTGATGAGCTCATTTTGGGGGGATTCAAAAGTTATTCACAGATTTTTGTGCAGAAGATTGTTGCCCCCAACCCCTGCATTGTTTGAGTTAATTGTATATGTGTAAGCAGATCAAATCAGAGCTCTTTTATCCTGTTTAGGCTATACCTTTATTCAGCTTCTGAGGCACCTCAGCTGCTGAGGCACCTCTGTTTAACCCTGGAAACAGTTCTGGAAACAGAATTCTACAAAGCACTGATTGGGTACATTTTCCTTTTGATTGTAGCTGGAAACTGAAGGCTGATTAAGTCTTAGTTAAAGATAGACCCTGTGCTTACTAGGTCTCTGACATTCATTGTGTAGTACCTCACTGAAATTTTACTTTTTCATTGTTGAACAATTGGTATTTTTAGACATAACAGATTTAGATGAATTTGTCAGGAGTGTGTCACTTGAGCTAGAGGATAAAAAATGAAAATCATAAGTCATTGTTTCATTCTGTGTCACAGAATCTCTGTAGAGTTTTATTTTATAAACACAGAATCTCTGAAGCTACCCCAAATTTCCTGCATCAAATTTCCTAAGTATGCTATGCTGTGATGTGTAATGGGACTACTGTATTGTAGCTTAAGAATGGTTATTCCAAAGCACAACCTGATACTGCATCAGGTTGCAATTTTTTAGGCATCTAATTAAACCTGCTAGAGCAGCAATTTTTAACTGGTGTGCTGCAAGAATTTTTAAAACATGAAATACCTGACTATTTATTTAGTCAGGGGCAATGACCTCTTTACAAATAAAAAAAAGGACAACCAGCACAATAGCCATCTGGTGTGAATGAATCAAAATTTACTTTTTTTTTTTTTTTTAGTTTGGCAAAAAATATTTTTTTCTTTTTTGGTGTGCTGTAGAATTTTAGTAAATAGTTTATGTGTGCATGACATGATAAAGATAAAAATATCTGTTCTAGAATAAGGGAGTGAAAAAATCAGTGGTTTATTATCGTTAGTATATAGTGAATTAAGAATGTAGGAGCAGAACAGAAAGTGTAGCATGTGAGAAAAGAAATATTCTTCTAAGAATAATAATGAGATTTTAGGTTGTAAGATTCAAGAAAATGTGGGGCATCCACACAGTAGGACTCAGTCCTGGAGTGCTGTACGCCTCTTTATGTTTTTAATGGGTTAAGAATGTGGCTGAAAATAAGTTAAGCTTTTACAAATAGGGCAAACTCCAAGATAATGATCAATTGAGGTAATGTTTACCTTTAAAGAATACATTAAGAAAATTGTTAATCCCGAGGTTTTTAAACATATAAAGAAAAAATTTTCTGGCTTCACCTGGACCTTCTGAATCTGAATCTTTGGGATTAGAACTTGAGAATCTTGGTTAAAACTTCCCAGGTGATTCTTTTACAATTAACCTTGGGGAATCATTGTTCTAAGTTAGTAATTTGTAGTCCTAACTGTATTTTAGATCAAGTGGGAAGTTGTTTTTAAGAAAAGAAAAAAAAAAAAAGATAGAAAAATAATGGATGACTGAGCTCAAAGCCTAGAAATGAAAACATTCTCTGGAGGAAGATCTCAGTGTCAGTATTTTTTATAACTCCTAAATTATTTTTATGCAAAACCTCTTTTTTTCATTATACTTTTTATTCTGAGATGATTATTGATTTACAAGCATTTAAAAAATAGAGATCCCCTGTGTTCTTTATACAGTTTCTGTCAGTCTTGCAAAACAGCATCACAAGCAGCATATTGACATTAAGACATTCACCAAAAGGATCCCTTAACTTGCTCTTTTATAGCCATCCCCACCCCCACTGCCACCTTTCTTTAACCCCTGGCAACCACTCATCTGTTCTTAGTTTCTATTATTTGCCTTTTCAAGAATATGCAATAACTTTTTTAAAATGTAATATTCACCTTTATAAAGAAGGTGAATAATGCTACGTGTAGTGATCTGTATATATAAAAGCCTAAGCAACCAGCCAATTATTTGGTAGCTATGACACACATTGACCACCAGGGGGCAGACACTTGAAGGAGTGGAAACCATAGGCATGGAAACATGGAAAAGACTGATGAATCTCAGAGGGGGAAGAGATTAACCAAAGATATGCATACTAGAAACCCAGTGTTTTGTAAACTGGTGGGGGCCCTTGGCCTGGCTGGCGATCAGGGCTGATTGATGGGGCCAGCTGGCTGGGGGTTAGGGAGGAGTAGCTGGCCAGGGGAGGGACTGCAGGAGGTTGGCCAGCCAGCCCCCAGAGACCAATCTGGGGAGCTGGTTGCGGGGAAGGAACCACAGGATGTTGGCCATGGGAATGCACTGACCATCAGGGAGCAGCTCCTGTGTTGAGTGTCTGTCCCCTGGTGGTCAGTGCGCATCATAGCCACCGGTCCTTCTGTCTTTCATTCGCATAGGCTTTTATATATATATATAGAGAGAGAGAGAGATTAGTTAACAACAGTATAACTAAGTTATTCAAGAAGAAAATATTAACAAATGTGAATGAGCAACTCTTTCCAGCAGACATTGAAAAGATAAGACTATAGGAAGCACATCCTCAGAGCTTAAAATCCAGAGGAAGAAACAGATATTAATAAAGATTAAGTTATAAACTATGGTAGATGTTTTGGAAAAATACAGAGTAATTAGGATGACATTGATGTAATTTATATAATGCAAAATCAGTGAAGTAATTTAAAGTTTCAGTAAACCCTTATATCACTAAATGGCTTATCTTTTAAGTATGAAGGTAAACTTATTTTCACTGTATACTAATTATGACAAAATACTACATTCATTAGTTTATGCTTGCCTATCTCTAACTGTTAATTATAGTTATTTGGTAGTCTTTTTTATTTTAACAGCAGGGAAAGAGAAGGACTTGTCTCTGGCCTCCTCTTTTTTCCAGCTGACAAATTTCAAATGCTGAATAGAATAGTATTGAATTTTACAATATTATTGTTGTCTATTGAACAGTTATTTCCATTTGTGATTCGGGACATTTCTCTGTTGATAAGTTTCTTGACTAAATGGTTGTGGGCACATATCTTTATTAAAATGCATATTAAAAATGCTTTTATCCCTTTATATACAACTCTGTAGGCTAAGTTATGAATCTGTTTACCATAAAATATGCAACGTATGTCAAAAAAGATTACTGTGGTGAGATTTAATTTAGTATAGCTGAATAGTTTATTAGATATGGTGTGTGTCTGAAATTTAAAAGCTGTTCTAGAATAATTCTTGGACCCGTTTTCAATTGTAGATAAAAACAACGGTATGGAGGTAATAATTTGTGTGTGATAAACATGTTGGAGCATACATTAATATAATTTCCCTATAAAAGGTTAGTTTTGACTTTTCACAGAATATTTGGCAACTACTTTTTGCATTTCCTTGAGGTCATTTTTACTTTGCTTATTTTATTAACATTTTTTAATCTTACTATGTTTCTTAAAGTTGTTACTACCAAATGACAATTTATATTCATAATTATACTTCCTAATACTAGAGAGAAATTGAAAGATACACTTCCATAAGCAGATAAAGTAGTTTCAAAAGTCAAATATACACTTATTTTTTACTAATGAAATGTTGGAAAAATGAATGAAAATATTAAGTTGTCACACAGCAGTGATCATTTCTCTTAATTATACTATGTTAGTAAAGTTTTGGTAATAGTATAAATAAGATTGTTTTTCTTGAAATATTAATGTTCATTGAATGTAAATGGCTAATTATTTTGTATATACAATAGATTTATTTTGTATACTAGAGGCCTGGTGCATGAAATTTGTGCATGGTGGGCGGCTGTCCCTCAGCCCAGCCTGCACCTTCTCCAAACTGGAATCCCTCTCACAATCCAGGACTGCTAGCTCTCAACTACTCACCTGCCTGCTTGCCTGATTTCCCCTAACCACTAAAGCCTGCCAGCCTATTCACCCCATAATCACTCCCCTGCCAGCCTGGTCACCCCTAACTGCCCTCCCCTGCCCCCCAACTGCCATCCTTCGCAGGCCTGGTCGCACCCAACTGCCCTTCCCTGCTGTCCTGATCGCTCACAACTGCCCTTTTCTGCAGGCCATCTTGTGGCAACCATCTTGTGTCCATATGGAGGCAGCTATATTGTGTGTTGGAATGATGGTCAATTTGCATATTACTCTTTTATTAGATACAGGACTATAAAAAACAAAAAAATAGTTTACATTACCTATTCTTTAATTAGTTGTCATAGCATACCATTATAAAAGACTGGAATACTTTGGGTATACTAAATTGGTGGCCACTGTTCAGTGAAAAGCAGGCCAGAGACCTGGCAGTGTGACTCGGTTATAGTGTCATCCCATACACCAAAAAAATGGCAGGTTCAGTTCTCGATCAGGGTACATACATAGGTTGCAGGTTCAATCCCTTGTTGGGGCATGTAGTGGAGGCAGCCAGCAAATTGATAATTCCTCTCTCACATCAATGTTTCTCTCTGTCTCCTTCCTCCTCTCTAAAATCAATAATAATAAAAAATCACAAACATCCTCAGATGAGGATTTAAAAAAAATAACAGGCCAGAGATTCTCATAGCTTTATGCTAAAGTCAGTAGTAGTTTAAATACATTTGCTTATCAAATAAAATTTGAAAAGCCAGATTATTTAAAGACATAATATAATAAGCATCTAAAATGATAGAACCCAGATTCTTATCTATTAAGATACATTAGGGTGTGGGGGATGGAGTATGGGAGGGAGACTGTGTACATATTGAAAACCTTGTAGAAAATCAAACTAGAGCCCTAACTCATTTGTCTCAGTGGATAAAGCATCGGCTTCAGACTCAAGGGTCCCTTGTTCAATTTCAGTCAAGGGTATGTACCTTGGTTGCAGGCACATACCCAGTAGGGAGTATGCAGGAGGCAGCTGATTGATGTTTCTCTATCATCAATGTTTCCAACTCTCTATCCCTTTTCCTTCCTCTCTGTAGAAAGTCAATAAAATATATTTGAAAAAAAAAAAGGTATTCTAAATCTTAAAAAAAAGAAGAAGAAGAAAAATAAATCAACCTAGAGTTGGTGAAACCCTAATTGGTTCTTTATATCTAAATTCATATATCTTATGGTCTTAAGTGAGACCACTGGTCTTAATTAACTGCCCAGAACAAGAAAAGTATCTTGTTTTGTGCTAGAGGCATGAATGTTTAATTTATGAAATTGAACTGAGAGTAAAGTGCTTATTTTAATAAGTATCTTAATCCTAATAGCACTTAGATTCTGTGTATTCTCTCCCTCCCCCCCTTTTCCAGGAATTATTTTACATATATTATTTTATAATTAATGTTATTAATCTTTGTCTTTATGGTACTGGATTTTGTTTTATTTAAAAGTCCTTTCTCACAATATGTTTATACTAGAAGCCCGGTGCACAAACTCCTGCATGGATGGGGTCTGGCCAGCCTGCCCTGATAGGGATGGGGGGGTGTTAGGGGCGGGGCTGGCCGAGTGGAGGGGTTGGGGGCTGTTGACTGGCTGGCCCTAGCTCCTGGTTGAACTCCCAGTCAAGGGGACAATTTGCATATTAGCCTTTTATTATATAGGATGCTACTTGCCTGTGTTTTCTTCTAGTACCTTTATGGCTTTAATTCTTCTATTTAAATTCACTAGGTCAGTGGTCCACAAACTGGCTCACGAGCCTCGGTTGGTTTGCTGCTCTGTTGACTAATGAATCTGCCAACCACTGATCTAAGTTTTATTTGGAAATAAACAGTGAGAAAGACAACTGCCTTTTTCCTTAAATGGCTAGCCAACATGATTTATTGAAAAACTATCTTTTCCCTTACTGGTTTGAAAAGCTACTCATATTATATGCTAAATTCTCATTTGTATATGGGACCTTTTCTTTTCTGGATTCTTTAATCTGTTAGAATTGCCTGTGGATTTTTAAACCAGCACCGAATTGTTACAAATAAGGTAGATTTGTAATGTGTTAGTATTTTTCAGTATCTGTTTTCTCTGGAGCTGATAATTGCTGATCCCTCCCTCCCAGTTTTGCTTTTCTTAACATCTTTATCATTAATTCCAATTCAAACTTCATTAATTCCAATTCAAACTCTTAGACAATGTATAAGTCTCTTCTCAAGATTATTTTATCAGTTTATCTTCCTGAAAAATATGTGGACTTGTTTATCTCTGTCCTGGTACATTTTTGTCTTCCTTTGTCATGTATTTGTCCTAGGGATACCCTTCACATTGTCTCCTGTTAGAGAGCTTTAGTTTCCTGGACATTATTTTGTCTTCCACTTTCTTGATTTACGCATATTTTGAGAGTAAAGAATATCCTCCAATAACTTTATAAGGAAGGGTACTTTGAAAGTAAATATTTTTACATCTAAAAATGTCTATATTTTATTTTCATAGTTTAATAATGTATTGCAAGGCATGGAACTCTAGGTTGAAAACTACTTTACTCCAGAATTTTGGAGACATTATTCTATTGCATCTATTTTCAACCTTTTCCATCTTATGCCATATGTTAACTAATTACTAAAATTATCCAGCACACCAAAAAGTATATTTTTGGCTAATCTGACAAAAAAAAATAGGTTAACTTTGATTCACTCACACTGGATAGCTATTGTGCTGGCTGTTGTCATGTTTTTATTTGACAATCTACAGGTAAAGAGATTAGTGGCCTCTGACTAAATAAGTCAGATATTGCAGGTTTTAAAAATTCTTATGTTACTCTGGTTGAAAATTGCTATTTATTGCTTTCTAGCTTCCTGTTACAGAAGTCAGAAGCCATTTTCATTCCTCAACATTCTGTTTTCCTCTCTAGAAATTTAGAGGATTTGTTTTTTCTTTGTTTCACAATGATATACCTTAGGGTAGGTCTATTTTAATTCTTTATACTGGACTCTTTTAATTTGGAAACTCCAACTCTCCAATTCTGGGAAGTTTTTTTTTAAATTTTCTTTCATGATTTCTTTACTTTTGTGTTCACTGATTATTCTTTCTGGAACTCCAGTTGTTTGATATTGAACTTCCTGGTTGAGGTTTTTTCCCCCATCCTGTTTTCCATCTCTTCATTTTTCTGCTCTACACTGAGATATGCTCAACATCTTCCAACCCTGATTTTATTTTATAGGTGTAATATCACAGTAATTTATAATTTTTCCAAGGGTATTTTAATGATAGTTTTGTTTCATTTTAGTTTTTATATTAAGATATGATATAACATTGGTTTTCAGGTGAACAGCATTATTTGAGGGTTGTTTACATTGTGAAATTATTTCCACAATAAGTAGTTAACATTTGTTCACAATTAGCTAATCACACATAGTTACAATTTTTTTTCCTGATAAGAACTTTTAAGATCTACTTAGTGCCTTGACAACTTTTAAATATACAATTATCATGCTGTATATTATATCCTCTGACTTACTTATTTTATGACTGGAAGTTTGTACCTTCTTAACCATTTCCCCAAATCTCAATCCCTGCCCCTGGGATTTGTTCTTTGTATCTGAAAGCTTATTTTTTAATTTTTTTGTTGTTGTTGTTGAGATCATAAGGTATATTTTTTTGTTTCACTTATTTCACATAGCACAATGCTATTGAGATCCATCCATGTTGTTACAAATAGAAGATCTCATTCTGTTTTATGACTGAATAATATTGATGTGTGTGTGTGTGTGTGTGTGTGTGTGTGTGTGTGTCTCACACTTTCTTTGTCCATCTATCTGTAGATACTTAAGTTGCTTCCATGCCTTGGCTATTATAAATAATGCTGTAGTGAACATGTGTGTACGTTTACCTTTTAATGTTAGTGTATTTTGGTAGCCCAATTTGAAGTTATTTAAAGAACCTTCATACTGTTTTCCATAGTGGTTGTACCAATTTAATTTTCCACCAACAATGCACAAGGGTTCCCTTTTGTCTTGTTTATAATAGCTATTTTAATAAGTGAGGTTATATCTCGTATTGATTTTAATTTCCCTGATTATTAGTGATGTTGAGCACTTTGTCATGTACTTGTTGGCCATCTATATGTCTTCTTTGGAAAAAATAGCTTTTCAGATCCTGTGCCCATTTTTTAATCAAATTATTAGTAATGTTTTCTCCTATTTGTTAGATAGCCTTTTCATTTTATAGTTTCCTTTGCTCTGCAGAAGCTTTCCATTCTCTTCCATTGTGTCTATTTTTAATGCCAATACCATACTGTTTCATTTTATAGCTTTGTAATGTAATTTGAAATCAGGAAGTGTGATGCCTTTAGTTTTGTCTTCCTCAAGATTGCTTTGATAAGTTGAGGTCTCTTTTGGTTCTATATGTATTTTTTATTTAACATATTCACTATCATGTTGTTGTGTCACTTTTCTAGAAAGCTAGTAAACTAAAAGATATGTATAAGAGCCCAGCCCCTGTGGCTCAGTGGATTGAGCATCGTCTCATGTACCAGAGGTTGCTGGTTCACATCCCAGGACACATGCCTGGATTTTGGTCTTGGTCCCCCATAGGGTGTGTTTATGGAGCAGCCAATCAATGTTTCTCTCCCATTGATGTTTCTGTCTCCTTTCCTCTCTCAAATCAATAAAAAACATATTTTAAAAAGGGGATTTACATTTAATATTTAAATGCCTACTTCTATTATCTATATACAAGTTTGAGATGTTTAGTGTAATCTAAATAATTTGAAGATTATTTTTGTTTAAAATCTATCCATGTTGAGTTAGATAATTTTTCTCAGAAATCCTGCATTTTAATACATGTTGTCATTTAGCTATTGATAAATAGAATTTTAAATAATACAGGGTAAGTATAGCATAGAATAGCTTAAGGCAACTTTTTGTTTTTTAAGCTGTAATAGGATATTACATTTTTATTTTTAAGTCTTGTACTATTTTTGCATTCCACAAAAAGATCACATGGCATTGAAAAATGTAGATATAAAGTTCCATCTTCACTATTACTGCCCATTTGAGGTAAAAGAAAGGAAAAGGAAGATGGGGTAGAGATGACAAAGAAAGAACCAGATAATATCTCAAGTGATGGAGGTGGATCTGTGGGATGCATAGAGGTGGTTTATGTTAGAAGACTGATAAAAAATTTTTACTGAAGAGAGCCTAGGTGATGGCATAGTTAAATGCCAGTACTCACCACTTCCTACAACCACATCAACATTACAGAACAACCATCATTCAGAAGTGCCTGAAACCTGGCTGAATGGAATTCCTACAACTAGAGAAGTAAAAAAGAAAGCACATTGAGACTAGTAAGAGAGTTGGAGACATGGAACGGGCTGTTCCAACACCCACGTGTGGCATTCTTTTATCTGCAAGGCCTACCATGAGAAGCAGGAGGTCCCAGTCTCACACCAGACACTCAGCACACGGTTCCAGAGATGGGAAGAGAAGTCCCCATAACTTTAGGCTGTAAAAACCAGCAAGGATTGTGGCTGAGTGACATGGAAGTTGCTGGAGTCCCATGTATTCTTAAAGTACCCTCACACAAACTTAAATGGTCCCAGTTTCTCTGAGCTCCAGTGCTGGATGACGGCTTTAGGGGAATCCAGGGACATACAGGGATTCAATAGTAGAGTAGAGAATTCTGAGACACAAATCAACAATTTGGAATATGGGGAAGCAAAAAACACCCAACCAGAAGAACAAAAAGAAAAAATAATCCAAAAATATGAAGATAGTGTAAGGATCCTCTGGGACATCTTAAACTGTACTGACATTCACATTATGGGGGTTCCAGAAGAAGAGAGAGTGCAAGATATTGAAAACCTATTTGAAGAAATAATGACAGAAAACTTCCCCTACCCCGTGAAAGAAATAGACTTACAAGTCTAGGAATCCAGGGAGTTCCAAACAAGAGGAACCCAAAGAGGCCCACACCAAGACACATCATAATTAAAATGCCAAGGGTTAAAGACAGGATCTTAAAAGCAGCAAGAGTAAAGGAGATAGTTACCTTTAAGGGAGCCCCCATAAGAATGTTAGCTGATTTCTCAACAGAAACTTAGCAAGCCAGAAAGGAGTAGCAAGAAATATTCAAAGTGATGAATAGCAAGGACCTACAACCAAGATTACCCAGCAGAGCTATCATTTAGAATTGAAGGTCAGACAAAGAGCTTCACAGATAAGAAAAAAACTATAGAAGTTTGTTAACACCAAACCAGTACTTCATGAAATGTTGAAAGTTATTCTTTAAGATGAAGAGGAAAATATTAATAATAAAATGGCAATAAATACATGTCAACAATTTAATCTGAAAATTAAAATAAATGAACAAGAAATCAAATAAATCAAAGGCACGGAAACATGGGACAGATTGACAAATCTCAGAGGGAAGGGGTTGGAAGAGATTAACCAAAACCCTTATATGCATATTAGTGACCCGGTACACAAAATTTGTGCACATTAAAAGGGGATTAATTAGAGGAAATAATATGCAATTTGCCTTTTCTCTGTAATAGAAGTGTCAGAGATGAAATAATATTAGAAAAATGTATATGAAAACCTTCCTCCTGTCAGAGTCTGGGGCACACCACTTGACCCAGAGTCAAGTCCCTGCCCACCCACATGCAACTCAAAATGGTCTGAGACCCAGATCTGGTCAAGCTCTGCCAGGCAGGGGGTGTGGCCTGAGGTCTCCCAGTCCAGACCAGAGCAAGGGGCATGTCTTGAGGTCTTCCACAAGCCCAACCAGGTGGGAGTCACAGCATGAGATCCTGTCAAGCCCTGTTGGGTGGGCAGCATGGCCTGAGTGCCCATCAAACCCCACCAGGCACATGCGCAGCGTCATGTCCTCTGGCCCAGCATGGGAGGTGGACACAGCCTCAGGTCCCCCTTCAGGCCCTGCTGGGTGGGGATGCGGCCTGAGGTCCTCTGACACAGCACTAGGGGTGCACCTTGAGGTCCCTCGTCAAGCCCTGCTGGGTATGCGGCCTCAGGTCCCTTGGCTTGGCACTGGGGCAAGGGGTGCAGCCTGAGGTCCCATGTCAAGCCCCATGAGGGCGGTGGAGGGTGTGGCCTCAGGTCCCTGCTGAATGCTTGTTAAGGCTCCTTATGGGAACTTGACCTCAGCTGTAGGTGCAGCCATCTTTGTGATGGAGTGATGGTCAATTAGCATATTCCCTCTTTATTAGATAGGATATCATTACCTATGGATATAGACAATAGGGTGGTGAAGTCCTGGGGTAGGGCAGGAACTGGGTAGAGGGGTGTAATGGGAGAAAAAAGAGGGAAATTTTTAGTACTCAACAATAAAGATTTTTTAAAAGTAAAAACGAATCAGTCTGGTTGGTGAAATAGGATAGATCATGCACAAGATAATCACACAAATGAATAATTCAGCTATTAAGAATTAATATTTAAGGGAAGGAAACCCATGAACACCTAAAAATCTGTTTGCAAAGTGTAGGTCAAAGACTATGTGCTTAAAACTAAGTTTTTAGACTCAATTAATGTTCTTTTTTACTTTTTTTCAGTATGTTGGCAGATAAGCTGAACATGACTCCAGAAGAAGCAGAAAGGTGGATTGTCAATTTGATTAGAAATGCAAGACTGGATGCCAAGATTGATTCCAAATTAGTGAGTATTAAGCTAACTGTCCTACATACTAAATAGCAGTTGCTGGTTACTTTACACTTTTTCTGAATATTTATTAGGAAACTTTATCCTATTAAGAATTTGTTTTATTTTAATGTATAATAATAGTTCTTTGAAGGCAACAGCAACCTCCTATTTTTTTAATTGATTAAATATTATCATCTCTCTAGTACATAAAAATTATGTGCAGCAGTTATTTAGTGTTGTCGTATCATGCTTGTGACATACCTGGGAAATGGTCATTAACATTACAGGATCAATTTTCCTTTGTCTAATTTTAGGGTCATGTGGTTATGGGTAACAATGCAGTCTCACCCTATCAGCAAGTGATTGAAAAGACCAAAAGCCTTTCATTTAGAAGCCAGATGTTGGCCATGAATATTGAGAAGAAACTTAATCAGAATAGTAGGTCAGAGGTAAGAACCACACATTTTCTGTTTTGTATTTGATTTTAGCAATAATGTAACATGATTGTTAAATGGACTTACTTTGAGAACATCATAATAACAGTTGTATCTGATTTTGCATTTCTGTTTATTGCGGGTATGAACATTTTAAGAAATTACTAAATGGAAAAGAATGTTTCTTAGATGTATTATATGCATTTGTTAGGGAAAGCAAAAAAAAAAAGTTTCCTTTTACTCTTCCTGTGTGACTTCATTAACTCATTTCCTCAGGGTTTTCAATACATAATTTTGATAGTAGAAGGTTATAAGTTATATGTATAGTCCTCTTTTAAGTGCTTGAAATTTATATATGTTACTGTTAATCTTTTAAAATTAGATTTTATCAGATTTAATTTTGTCAAAAAATATACTCCCCTTTTTGATGGAGATTCTACATATTAGCCATTAAAACAACTTGCATAGCTTAGTAATTTGGCATTCTAAACCACTTTTAACTATCTAGCCTTTGTGTTTATGTGTAA